>PKQL01000069.1:0-72077 GCA_002916455.1 Penicillium sp. CF05 | reverse complement strand
ATACAGATCAAATAGATTGAATAGATTGGATAGATTAAATAGATTAAATAGATGTTTAAATAATAGTCAAAATCAGTACCTATATTCCTATGGTAATGAAAGTATAGTATCGAGTATACTGAATGGCCACTGACGTAGAACAAAAAATAGCTGCATGTCATCTACTTTTGTCTCAATGGAGAATTTTCTTTTGCCTTCTACTTTTTGATGTCACATTTTGACTTGATAGCACATGTGGACTACCTAGGTATATCATCGTTATCTCGACGCTTTGTCCCCCCGCCTTTCTTTCTCCGCATCCGTCTTATCCCTGTGAACTATTCCGACTGACACCTCCCCAATTCACCTCCCTTCAAAACGGGTTACTGCGACTCGGCATGCGTCTTTTTTCTCCCATATTGGTCGCGTCGACCTTGATCCCTCTTATCTCCGCCGTCCCCGCTGGTTCAAGCATCACCCCACCGCCACCCCTGCAGCCTTCCCACTTCACTCATTCTAACCCACGCCCATGGGCTCGACTCCGCGACTGGATAATTGGCTCTATATGGGATATTGATCACAAACACTGCTCTTCAAAACATTCGTCGCCGCCGTCCAATATTCACGATCGGTACGGTAGTGATGTCGTCCTCCGCTTTCATTTGCGCCAGCCGGACGAGGCAGAAGCATTGGCTTCCGCCTCACAGGTGCTGTTTTTGGACATTTGGGCTATAACCTCGAAATTTGTAGATATCAGACTTGCAGATGATATGGTGAGCTTTTCGTCTAAACGCTTTATGATCCTTTCACTAATTATTTTATAGATCCCTTCCTTGCTGGACCTACTACCTTTAACACTCCGCACCTCATACACTCCCCTCATGGACAACCTCGCCGACGAGATATACGCTTCTTACCCTTCCCGTCACCGCAGCGACTCAGACTTCAAATCGGGAATTGCATCGGCTGAACTGCAGACGATATCGAACGGCGATTTATTCTTCCAAGAATACCAGCCGCTCTCGGTCATCACGCAATGGATGCGCTTGATGGCATCAATGTTCTCCTCGCACGTACGGATGACCAGCGTGGGAGTCTCTTACGAGGGTCGCGATATCCCAGCACTGCGACTCGGTACCTCTCACAGCACAGAAACCACATCGGGCCCTCGCAAGACAATCCTCATCGTCGGCGGTAGTCACGCCAGGGAATGGATCAGTACCTCCACTGTAACATATGTCGCATACAGTCTCATCACTCATTATGGCTATTCACCTGCAGTAACAAGGTTGCTGCACGAGTACGACTGGGTCTTGATCCCAACTATCAACCCCGACGGATACGTCTACTCATGGGAGTCGGACCGTCTGTGGCGCAAGAACCGCCAGCCAACGGGTCTTCCACTGTGTCCGGGAGTCGACTTAGACCGCGCCTGGGACTACGAGTGGGACGGCGAGTCGACTCGCTCGAACCCGTGTTCAGAGAATTACGCCGGCGCGGAGCCATTCGAAGCACTTGAATCGCAGCGTCTGGCGCAGTGGGCTCAAAATGAGACGGCGCATGGCCAAGCTGAAATTGTAGGCTTCATCGACTTACACTCCTACTCCCAGCAGATTCTATACCCTTACTCATACTCCTGCTCGTCTGTGCCTCCCACCCTCGAGAGTCTCGAGGAGCTAGCGTTGGGTCTAGCCAAGACAATCCGTCAGACCTCCCATGAATCGTATGACGTTACTTCTGCGTGCGAAGGGGTCCTCACTCAAGGTGCAGCTGCTGGGATTACCTCGGGCGGCAGCGCGTTGGATTGGTTCTACCATAAACTGCACGCCAGGTTCTCGTATCAGATCAAACTCCGCGACCGCGGTAGTTACGGATTCCTTTTGCCTTCCGAGCACATTGTTCCGACAGGCAAGGAGATTTTCCGTGCTCTATTGACATTCGGCAAGTTTGTCTGGGGCGAGGAGGCGTCGGATATCAGCTTTGAAGACTTGACGAGCGATCAGATACCTCTAGCCGACAACCTGTAGGCTTTGTTCTCTTCTAATGATTGCATGTTGACTTTACGAGCGTATCTCCCTCTTTAATTGCGGTATTTCTGGTGTTACAAGGTCTTTGTACAGTATGTTGGCTATTTGAGCCTAAGAATGTAAAGAATGTAGTTCAGACATCTTTCAATGTACCTGTATCCTTGAATGCGCTATGAATTTGAGAGAACGGCCACTTCCTCTTTTTATCTATAGATTTGGAGACTAGGGCCATCTTGACTTTGTATGCACCTAGATGAAATATATAATGTCCTCATCAGAACAAGGATCACAGCCTCTGACCCGAGCTTTCAGATATGTACACCGGAAGAAGAATAAAGCCGAAATAGACATACAAGAAACAAGAAAGGAAAATTAAACAATGTTGCCAGCTACGTTCATCCTTCTGAAAGAAGATCTATATATGGCACGTGCTGCAGATCAATTTCCTATATTGTACCACTATGGAAAGCTACGTCACTGGACTTTCTTTTAACCAGGAAAAAAATCATAGACAGAAACTCATTTCTCATAATTGAAATACTTAAAGGTAAAACAAGATATTAATGGTCTGTCGATGGAGAAACCGACAGCACAAACAGCGCTCAATTTCCACAGCAACAAGATATAGGTCTAGGACCCACATCAGAAAAGCCAGGAGACGAAAGTCCGGTAGAACCAGTTAGCATTGTTGTGCTTCTCCGCCTGAGCCTCCTTCCTGGCGAGATACAGCGCCTCCTCACGATCAATCTCGTCTTTGCCGGTGAAGAGATCGGCTGTCATGGGGTCAACACCTTTGCAGCCGGTCGCGAATTTGTATCCAAAGATCATAATGAGGTATAGAGGGATACCTAGATAAGCGGTGATGAAGTTCTTGTAGTCGAAGTTTCCGTATGTTTTAGGGTTGTGGATGAAGACGTCAAAGTTCTTAGTGAAGGCGATGAGGATGCAGAATCCCAGAGCGAAGTATGAGCCCGCGACGCCGAGGGGAGCCTTGTAGGCCAGGCTTTCCTCGGGAACGCCCTGGGCTTTGCGCGCGCGCACGAAGTAGATGTGAGTGACGAGGATGGAGATCCAGGTGAGGAGACCGAAGATGGTGACGAGGTTCACGAAGTACTTGAACACGGTTTTCGAGTCGCTGCTGACGTTCATGTAGCCCAACAAGGCAATTACGGATGAGATAGCCAGTGCGGGGACAGGAACACCGCGACGGTCGGTGCGGGCGAAGATCTTGGGGGCTTTCCCTTCGCGGGCCAGGCCGTAGATCGTACGGGTGGCGATGTACAGATCGGAGTTGGCTGCTGAGAAGACGAAGAGCAGGATACAGGCATTCAGGATGTGGGGCAGGATTGGGATGGCGGCCAGCTCGATGGCGACCACGAAGGGTGAAGCTGCGGCTGAGCCCTTCTTCTTGTTGTCATCTGAAAGAGCGAAGAGAAGTTTCGGGGAGTTGTATGGAACGAGTGTGCCAACTAGAAGCACGCTCGTCACGTAGAACACCAGGATTCGGTAGAAGGTCAGTTTGATCGCGCGAGGGATCGTCTTGCGGGGGTTCTGTGCCTCGCCGACCGTCACTCCGACTAGCTCAGTGCCCAGGTAGGCGAATGTTGCGGAGACCATTGTGGACCAGAAAGCCAAGAATCGGCCAGGTGCTCCATCCATCTTATAGGTATTGAAAGCACCTGGGTTCTTCCAGTAGCGGAAACCCTTACGGTCATGGTCCGGTCCACCACCCAGCATGAGAATGAAGGACAAGAGGATGATGCCGAGAATAACAACGACCTTGAAGGAGGACAGCCAGAACTCGAATTCACCGAAGAACCTCACGCCGAAGTAATTGATGGCGACAACAATTACCAGGAAAATGGTAATCCATACTCCAGCGTTGACCTTCTCTGGAGGTATCCAGTATGATATAACCATTGCACCGGCAGTCATTTGATTTGGTGATAGAATGATATATTTGAACCAGTACCTGGAGTCGGGTTAGCGAGATCACCTCGAAGGGAATGGGTGGTACATACGTCCAACCGAGGGTGAAGCCAAGCGCAGGATCAACGAATCGGACAGCGTAACCAGTGAAACCAGAGGGCAGTGGCAGCCAAGCTGCCATCTCTCCAAGAGCGCACATAACTAGGAAAACGATGAAACCAACCCAAGCATATGAGATGAGGATTGCACCGGGCTGTCTAAGTCAGTACGAAGGTCCTGGGGTCAATTTCGGTGTAGACACTCACGCCAGCCCTGCACGAAATTGTTAGCCTTGGATCTTAGAATAAATTGTTTAGGGAAACCAATCATCACTCACTTTGCAAGAGCTTCTCCCGTTCCAATGATCAAACCAGTACCAATAGCACCACCGATGGCTGTTCACTGTCAGCGCATGCTTGTGGCCGACTCAGCACCGCACGTACCAATCATAGTAATATGTCTCGCCTTGAGCGCACGATGCAGCTCGACATGGTTGGGGTCGTTCAAACCWCTTTRACCTTGCTCAATCTTGCCATCCTCACTGAACTCCCTCGTGACGGTGTGGTCCGGGTATTCGTCAGCCTTAATAGACTTCTCCATTGTGTGTTCGACGCGCAGAGGTTTGCGCTGACGAGGGAAAACGCCCGGGTAAGTGAAAAGAGTAACCCCAGATGTAAGACCAGGAAGACGAGGGGGAAGAGGAATTAAATGGAAATACAAGAGCGGGAAGTACACAGCCCACGAGAAAGATAAGGGAAAAAGCAAATCACAGGCTGAGCCCTGGAGGGAAAACACAATTAAATAAGAATAAACAAGATACGACAGACCTTGGGGAAGACCTCGGGACTTGTCTACATATGTAGCCAAGTCTTTTTTATTTACGGGGTAAATTACCCAAACATCTCACACCTGCACGGTTCACTTGGCTTAGAATCCATCCCGAAGGGTTTCATCCGTGATCTGACGGTAGGGCCGTTTCTGGTTTGCTGGGAGGACTAGTATAATAGGGCTGTGTTTCTGGTGTTTATTGCTCTAGATCTCTCTAATACTACATATGTATCTTCAACAGCATGCAGGAGATTTACTGTATACGGTACTTCTGTATCAGCTATGTCCGATTCATGGCAAAGCTTGATACCCAGGTACAATGTATGTAACAGATACTACTCCAGGGGACACAGCAAAGCGAAGACATTGGCGCCAAGATTGAACATTTATGGGCTCTGCGGGGAGCGCTTTTCATCGGTATTCGTCGGAAAATTTTAGGTTGCCCCATTCCCCCAGATTTTCGCTGTGATGGAGCTTTTGCAGTTTACACTTGTTGTATTTACGGATAATATTAGAATCATAAATGTTAACTATGTTGTGCAGAATCAACGTCGATCGAAATAGCAAGAAAGTGATGGGGCAAACCCATATCTTTGACTCAGCCGACTGATAGCCCCAATTCGTGAAAAGTGCCCTTATCCGGCCTGACCCCGAAGCAGGACCATCCAATGCCAAGACGGAATTCCACCTTGGCCCGTGAACGCTAAGCTTAACCCGGGCGAGATGTGCCTGTTTGGAGTCTGGGCATCTGAGCCAAGACGCTTCGCGTATGGTTCAGCCAATCCTTATCTCTCTTGGCCGGTGCGCGCGTGGCCTGGTCGTATCAAGGTTAATCTATAGAGGTTTATGCGGAATATTTTTCTGGAAGGAATTGGGATTGTGGCGAGGATCTAGTATAATTGGTCTAGGATCGCCCGAGTGGCTTTGGCGTCAAGGTAGAGTACATACAAGTCCTCGATCTCTACTCCTTACCAACAAAATATATTCCGAGCATACTCCAATTACTGAAGATGTAGATCCTCTCGGCTTGTTCGATTCTCTGTGTCTCAACAAGTTATCATGGTGCTTATGTGCTTATCTCGAACTTGTTCCTAGGCTGCAGCAGTGGAGACGCCGAGCCTAAATAGCAAGTTTTTGAATCCTTTGAGTAATCTTCTTGTACTTTCCTGCGCACCGGTGAGTACCCAAATGAGCATCGCTCTGAGACAAGGTCCCATAGAGGGGACAAACACTGCTATCAAAGTTGGAGTAGTGTCAGGAGGAAGCCCGAGACAGCTCCGCTTGTTAGAATTTCTAGCATCGTAAATTTGAAAATATGGAAAAGCAGCGAGACATCGATAGTGGATACCTGAAGCAACGTGAGACATTCTGGCAGAATGTTTTCCAGTGTAGACTCTGCCGCAACAGATAAGCATTCTCTTGATCTCACGGACCCCTGAAGATACGTCGCTTGTATTTCGGATCGGTGATCAACCGAAGGACGACGATTTCTGGATAGATGGCGCAGATATGTTGTCCCAATTCCGCCGTGTGAGGTCTCAGAGACCCGTCATCTGAAGTGGAAGGCCATACTATGAAAGTAGTGCGTCCAGCAATGTCATCTCTAGCCCAGGCGAAGAAAGAATATTAAGGTATCCTGGATTCAGAGAGTCAGAATAGGGGGCAAGTAAAAAGAGTTTCAGCGACAGAATATTTAAGGTAGTCATACCAAGCTGGAAAGCGACAATATGATCCAGCCGGGGGCGGTTTTGGTATTCAGATAAAGCCAAAGATTGGAGTAAACAGAAAATCGCGCTTGCTGGACGTTTATCCGGGATAATCGAGCAAATTAAGCTCAATTTAGGTGATGGCGAGATGATCTAGAGCATACATAGCTGACGTGGAAGACGATGGCCCCCAACCAACAGACGCATCTACAAGCCAATCAGGCTTTGGTTGGAGTCACACCGACACAGAGAAGGAGGCTCTTTGTGGGAATCAGAAAGGATTTAGCCTTATGAAAATGTCCGAAGAAAGGAAGCTACCGGTTAGATCGGTTATTCATTCGTCCAGAATCAAGGATCACAGATGCAGATTGCGACCCATAGCGCTTCGATGCATTGCCAGCGACGTGGCTTTGAAAAGGTGGAATAATGTTACCTCATAGAGAACCACAATTTGAGGGGGTGTGTAGCCACTATATGCAGGTCTAGCGCAGTTGGCTTGAGAGAACAAAGGGTTTGGATGCTGCCTCTCACATGTGAGAGTCAGGCGCTTGATTCAGCCTCGTGGGAACGATGCATATCCCGGGTTGGGCTTAGGGGTGAAATAGTGGCGGTGGGCCTATGTTGATGTAGTTAGGAGGACCGAATGGACGGGTGGCTCGTATTTACTTGGTTGACTTGACTAGGTGGCACCATTGAGAAGACATGCACAATGGAGACCCTGTCGTTCAACAGGTACAGTTGATTGTATATGCGGTGATGGAAGGGAATTAAGCCAGTCAACATATCATAATATCCGCTGCCAATTTGAAGCTAGTGCAAGCTACCGTTATCAAACCAAGTTCCTGAGGTAAACACGTCCGAAGCTAGCACTTGGGAGACATTCTCAGCCTGTCGAAGGAAGTCAACGTTACCAACATCCTGGATGGTGGAAATGTGATCAGGACGTTTAGGTGGGGGCCGTTTGGTCTACAAATCCAAAGTCTTGAAAGTGTGATGTGGCGTGCATAAGTGCATTAGGGCAGCGATCAATGGAGGTCGTCTATTGGGTGGTGAACGCCGCAGCGGTTACAAGTATTTTTATATTTTTTATCGAGCTGATCGGAGAATTATGATTCGTGCAATGAAGGTGGAATTTACTGCCATTGGAATTATAGAACAGTAGCTAATTTGACTGTCTTCCATGTTAAGACTTGAAGACATGCGGGGGAATTAATTGTTGATTCCCCAGTCATCCCCTATATCAGGGCCTGGCGGCAGTCGAGCATCTGGATTCTTCAACTCCCAGCTCTTCAACCAAAAGAAGGGGTTTCCCCTACTTTGTGTATCGATCTCAGATCCCGAATAATCAATATAATGGGTGGCATGCGTCTCCCCCGCCCAACGGGCATCTATGTCACCAATTCACCCAGAACCCTCACCAACGATATGATCTCTCCACCACTCTCTCCAGAATTCAGCTTCGACTCCGAGACTGTCACACCATCCCTACTCCCAGCTCTAGAATATATCTCCAGCAAACTCCAACAAAGAATGATGCACGTCACTCTCCTCATCGGCCGTGGAAAGCCCTACCCGACCGGTCAACCCTCCGACCTGATGATCATCCCCATCCACACAATCGAGCCACAAGCATGGCGAGTACTTGAGCGTGCCATTACTAAAGCCTCGAAAAAGTTCTCACTCGGCCCCAGCTGGACCGACGCCATCAGCCGCAGCCAGTATGAGCGTCAGGCAAACGATCACCTCGTCAAGCAATCCATTCTCCAGAACGAAGTCATCTTCAGCCAGGAGGGTCTAACCCTCCTAAACATGGACCACATCTATACCTTCAAGCGCCGCATGTGCATCGTCTCTACCCGCCCCCTTTCCCGCAACCACGAACAGTCAATGTCATCCTGCATCCGGCTACTCCACCGCATCGTCGCGGATTTCTCCGGTCGCCCCTTCACCAAAGCTTTCTTCCATCGCGTCTATGAGCAACTCGATGTTCCAGATGAGCAGCTCACTGCCGTTGCAGTTGCATACAAGAATGTCCACAACCAGGATGCTATCATTCTTCCCGTTCAGGCTCCAGTTGCAGCCCCAGATCCAGCCCTAGCCCTAGCGTCAGTTCCGGCCAAGGTCAAGGCCGTTGTTCCAGAGGAAGCTACAGCGAAGGCCCATGCCAAAGTCCAGGCAAAGGTTCAAGCTAAAGCCCAGCCCAAAGCCGAGCGAGTCGTTTTGAAGCCCAAGGCCGATCCCATTCCTATCCGGGTGAAGGCCGAACGCCCTCGTGAAGTGAAGAGATTACCTATCCAGACTGTGCGCGGCCGGAGACAGCCTCCGATGTCAATGCGAGGACACAATAAGCGTGGACCCAAGACGCCTCTTTCCGCGTCGGATGTTACTCCCATCACGCGGAATGAGTGGAATATCCTTGTCAGCCAGGATATTCGTGTGCAACCTAAGGTTACTAAGTGGACTCCGTCGCCCACTGTGCTGGCAGCTGCTTGAACTTGATTTTTGGTTCGGTTGATGCATGAAACAGCTCGCTGGTAGACCTATCACGAATCCCAAACCTTGTTGAGAGGTTTGGGTCTCGCTCGCAGCTCACATCCCATCCCTCACGCTTGTTTGGGTTCGGTTGAGCTGGACTATGAAGACACAGACGAGRAATACAAATAGCCCATGTTGCTAGATTGTCTCTATGTCTCCCCCATATCTGCTTCCACTCATGCTGGACCTTTATAGGCCATTTTGATGAAGGACAGACTGCCCAGTCTTGACACACCGGGTGCAAAAAGAAAGCTCCGGGATCTGGACTGGCCAAGAACACCTTGGCATCTTAACGATGATACGATAATGATTTAAAAGCTTGCCATGGCGAAGCTTGCCAGGGAATTTCAGACGTTGTGAAATTCAATTCACAGTGTTATATATAGTTCACTCTTTGAAGATATCCGTACAATCTTTTTAAATCAACAAATAAGACAATACCCCAACATCCATGCAGAATCACAACAAGCCATCCAATAAACCCGAAAATAATCAAATCATTCACAGCCCTATATCAAAAGCTGGGATGAATCGAGAGTCAGTTTGCCGAGCAGTCACTGCATGGCCCCGCTTAAGCTCGGCGACCGGCGAACTAAAACGGCTATCCACCCAATCACAGACACGGGAAATGATTTATGGTGGGTGTCGAATATTAAGATTAAGCTATTGGAGCTCTTGACACATCGGAATGTAAGTTGTGAATAATGGAGGACGTTTCCTATCGGCATCGGAACTCGCCGTTATTCCACTATTCATACAACATAGTACACACCGTGGGCATCCTGGAAGAGATGAGACCATTCATGGCATTTAGCTCCAAGGTTCAGACCAAATTCCGATGCAGAATTATACATCTACACATGAGAAGACAAGTTTCCCCAAAGCACGGTCTAGTACATAGATGTATGCAAAGGCTTGGCATAATCGGGACTTGGCGGGGTTATCTAAAGTTTAAGAGCTGCAGGGCTGGGTATAAGAACCCCTCTTCTGTCTTTTACAATCTTCGTCTAAAGAATTGAATATCATCTCCCCGATATTTAGATATTCTTACATATATTTTACTGAAATTGCTAACCAAATCCACCATGTCGGGGTTCAATGAGCTCGCAGATACAGACCTGCGCAGTCTTGACAGCGACCGCAAATGGAGTCTGCAGCCACTTCTTCGCACTGCGGAGCGCTCGCATAGCAAGATGCCCGGTATTAGGAAGATTCCTCTCAGTGCTATTGGGATCATCGCGTTTATTGCGTTGTTGAATATCATAGTTTGGGTGGCGGCGGCTATTGTGCTGGTATGTTTTGATATGTTGTGTGACATGGAATTGATCCGCTAATGCTCCTATAGAGTTACCACCCGTGAGTCTTCATCAGTAGATATCACATGGCTTAGGTGTTATTTCATATCTAATTGCGTGGAATACAGTTCGCTGGTCTCGACAGCTGCCCTTGCGTATTCTCTTGGATTGAGACATGCATTCGATGCAGACCACATTTCTGTAAGTCGAATCCAGCCAGGGAACAGGCCCAATGATTAACCATGTGGTCTATAGGCTATCGATCTAATGACCAGAAGACTCCTGGCAACGGGGCAAAAGCCCGTTACCGTGGGCACGTTCTTCTCGCTTGGCCACTCAACGTGAGCACAGTCACCTCATTCCATATAAGATCAAGTCTAACCCAGTCCAGTATCGTGATCATCACATCTATTGTCGTCGCAGCCACAGCAGCAGCCGTTTCAGAGCGCTTTGACAGCTTCAGCACGGTCGGTGGAATCATTGGTACCTCCGTCAGTGCCGCGTTCCTGATCCTGCTTGGTCTTATGAATGCGTACATCCTGTATAAGCTCGTGAAACAGATGGAAAAGGTCTTCAATCTCCCCGAGGGCCATGAAGATGAAGCGTGGAAGATCGAGGGTGGAGGAATCCTTTTCTCGGTCTTGAAGAAAATGTTCAAGCTGATCGACCGGTATGTTCTTTGGTCAAGCTATTGATGCTCCGCATTATCTGACAAATGTCTTATTCTTGTCTAGGCCATGGAAGATGTATCCCCTCGGAATTCTGTTCGGTCTTGGCTTCGACACCTCCTCCGAGATCGCTCTACTTGGAATCTCGTCCATCGAAGCAGCGAAGGGAACATCCTTCTGGGTGATTCTCATTCTCCCGGCTCTATTCACAGGTTAGTATCCTCAAATTCGAGCCCTTCCATTCCCTCCAACTTCTACTAACTCCTGCCAGCCGGTATGTGTCTCCTCGACACCATTGACGGAGCTCTGATGTTCTCCCTTTACATCCAACCAGCGGCCAACTTCCTCCCGCAAAAGCCAACAAGCACCATCTCAGACACCTCATCAACAACCACCGATCCGGACGAGCTCCCACAATCACAAAACAACCACCGCGACCCAGTCGCATTCCTATACTACTCAATTGTGCTGACCACGCTTACCGTCATCGTGGCGATTGTGATTGGTATAATCCAGCTACTCACTCTCATTCTGAACGTCACAGATGCCGAAGGCAAATTCTGGGACGGCGTGCAGGTCGCTGGTGACTATTACGATGCTATTGGCGGTGGTATCTGTGGTTGCTTTATTGTCTTTGGTCTGCTGAGCATTCTAGTCTACAAACCATGGCGCAGATGGATGGATCAGAGACATGGGAAGCATGTCGCCAATGATGTAGAGAGGTATACTGATGACGATGTTTCTCGTGGCGATGCTCCTGGCTACGGTGCTATTGTGACTGAGACCGGTCGAACTCAGCACGAGGGTACAGTTACTGAGGTTGTTGGGAAGGGGGCTTCGTCTCGGGTTGCTATTAAAGAGACTGGTGAGCCGGGACTTGAAGATCATATCGTGTAGGTGTTGCTACAGCCTAGCTAGTATAATCTGATTGCTATCCTTGAAATGAAGTGTTCTTAATATCCATATATCTTCAATCGCGTAGGCTCTACAGGTGTATGTACCCAAGTAAGCATCTCCACCCCCAGGGAAACTACGACCTGAAGGTTACGCGTGTCTCTATGGGTTTACCCGCGTTCCTTCCCGTTTTGTCAGAACTCGTCGCCGACCCCAGTACTTTCCTGCCTTCAGCCACTGGAAAAATATAAATACCCCCTCCCCCCTCCATTTCTCTCTCTTCTTTTCTTTCTCCTCCACATCTCTTCTTTTTTCTGAAACCCCACCTTCACTTTTCAAGGTTTTACCTTCCACCTTGGTCACCTTCCACCTTGGTCACCTTCCACCTTGGTCACCTTCCACCTTGGTCACCTTCCACCTTGGTCACCTTCCACCTTGGTCACCTTCCACCTTGGTCACCTTCCACCATGGACCTTCCTTCTTTGTTATGCCTCAGGACTTTCCATCATGGCCTTACCCAACATGGACCTCGGACCTTGGCCCCATCCACCTTGGACTTTCCATCTATACCATGCATAAGGACATTCCACCTTGGTCACCTTCCACCATGATCACCTTCCACCATGGATGGACCTTCCATCAGGACACCATCCACCATGGCTACTGTCCACCACGGTCACCTTCCAAGCTACTATAACGAGCACCTCCACTGTTGCGTTTGATCTCCACACAAGGTGAGAACCCTAGCGTTATCAACCCCTTGGTTCTTTTGGCTCGCAATGAGTGGAAGACCTCACCAGTCCAGTGGCTGACGCAGGGAAACTTTTTTCTACTCTGCCTTTTGGGATCTATTCAGTCAACCATCCAATCAATCCATTGAACCATCCAGTGAACTATCCATCCAGTCAAGCCAACCATCCAACCAATCATCCAGTCAAGCCAACTATCCAACCAATCATCCAGTCAATCCATCCAGTCAAGTCAATCCAGTCAAGTCAATCCAGTCAAGTCAATCCATCCAGTCAATCCATCCAGTCAAGTCAATCCATCCAGTCAAGTCATCCATCCAGTCAAACCATCCATCCAGTCAAACCATCCATCCAGTCAAACCATCCATCCAGTCAAACCATCCATCCAGTCAAACCGCCCAGTCAATTCGATCTCCATACCAGGTGAGAACTCTAGCGTTATCAACCTCCACGGTTCTTTTGGCTCGCAATAAGTGGAAGACCTCACCAGTCCAGTGGCTGACGCAGGGAAACTGTTTCTCCTCTGCTTTTTAGGGATCCATCCAGTCAAACCATATCCATCGAGTCAATCATCAAGTCTACCATCCATCCAGTCCACCATCCACCTCGATCGACCACCTCCATCAACCACTTCAACAATTAATCCCCTTCAGCATCCACTCCCAGTCTGACCGTGGCGGGCCTTACGGCTTCAGGACAATCGGCAGACTGGTCAATCAACTATCAACAACACACTTCACCCAACCCAACCCACTTCGATCAACAACCCCGATCAACTACTTCCAGCCTGACCGTGGCGGGCTACGGCTTCAGGACAATCGGCAGGCTGGGCAATCGACCCACTTCGATCAACCACCTCGATCAACCACTTTATCGATCACCCACTTCATCGACCACCCACTTCCAGCCTGACCGTGGCGGGCTTCGGCTTCAGGACAATCGGCAGACTGGTCAATCAACCCACCTCGATCATCCACCTCGATCAACCACTTCAACAATCCCCTTCAGCATCCACTCCCAGTCTGACCGTGGCGGGCTACGGCTTCAGGACAATCGGCAGGCTGGGCAATCAACATACTTCAACTATCCACTTCGATCAACCACTTCCAGTCTGACCGTGGCGGGCTACGGCTTCAGGACAATCGGCAGGCTGGGCAATCAACATACTTCAACTATCCACTTCGATCAACCACTTCCAGTCTGACCGTGGCGGGCTACGGCTTCAGGACAATCGGCAGGCTGGACAATCAACATACTTCAACTATCCACTTCGATCAACCATCCAATTTAATCAACCCATTTCAACAAATTACCTCGATTAGCCACTCCGGCCTGTGGTTTGAATGCTACTCACCATAAGTTGCCTCGGGGCAAACCAACAACCGGGCGTGGCTTTGTAAAGCGATTCAGACGGTAACAGCTTCTCGCCAGCTGTCACGGACACCATTATGGCCAATCACCTCTTTTTGCCCCTCATGTTCCCCTTTCCTACAATCACTCCTCCCTTTAATTACCATGTTCTCGATCAGCCCTCACGTCAATCCTCGCGCTCCAACCTGCAAGCAAGTGGCTCCATCGATCTTCTTGATCAGACTGCGTCATACTGGTGTTTACCTCACACGTCTTGCTATCAACCATCAAAGTGTTTTATTCTCGTTCTGCTCTGAACGACATTAGCAATCAAAACATCAATACCTACATCGGTCCCAACATCACTTTCAAACAACAAAACAAGAAGCGCAGGTCATCGCACTATTGCTTGTTCCAAAACCCAGTGACTCAGTTCACCCATGGTCACTCTCTACATAAGGATTGAAATCCAAATCACCGCCCCAACTGCATCTGCATGATCTATTTCTCCAGCCAAAGACCAAGAGTCAAATCTTCCACACATCCATCTCGGCTGATATTTCAGGATGCACACAAAATTGGGCTGTCCAAGGTCCATATATTTGCGCAACCGGTTAAACAGACGTGGGGGCTGCTGATTTTCATAAATTTGAGCTTTTTTCTTGGTAAATCATTGCATGTATCATACCTCCATAGCATCCTCGTCCTCTCGGACCACTTCGTATAAAGCGAATCAATGAGGAACTTTATGGTCATCTTTCAATTTCATCTTATAGTCTTCCAAGCAACTCAGTTAACTACCAATGTCAGCTTCTAGCTAGCTTCCCTATAACTTTTGTAACAATTATTACGGTGTACTGCGTACAAAAGTGGCACTTGATACTTCTTGGTGCCTTAGGCGCCACAGTGACGTCAATCCCATCCTAAATCAACGTCTCAGCACAACTTCAGCAAGATAAGATGGGAGGCACGCCTGTATAAAATTGCATTTGCGGTTTTCTCACTTGCTCAGTTCTGAATCAATTTTTGTCTCAAAGGACCAATCTCAGCAAAAGAATGAGATGAGCACGCTCCTTGAAGGACCCATCTCGCCTGTATTGACGATTGCATAATACAGATCTAATATATACTCATCTTTCTGAATTTATCAACAATCATGGTCGCAGAGCCGGACTCTTCCCTAAAGGACAAGACCGAGCAAGTCTCCATCTTCTCATCCCAACCACCCATCTTCATTTTGCCAATGCATCTCTCCCTGGAGGAGCTAGACGAGGTTGAAGGCCGGTGGATAGACTATGGTGGGAGATTGACGTACGACATTGCCGAAGCTGGCCTGGTTCTGGGGAAAGTCGGGCGCGCGAAGCGTGCAGCGCTAGAACTGCGCACCCGCGGTGTCTGGACAGAGGAGCTCATACCCAGCTCAGCTTCGAAATCAACTGGTAGTGCCGAGCCTCCTGTCAAGCGCAGGCGCACAGATCAGTACAATGGGACCAAGGATGTCCCAGTTGAGATTATCGATCTCAGCACTGAGTCTGAAAGCGAAGGTGGAACTACAAATCAACATGACTCTTCAAAGCACCCGATTCCAGAGAAAGAGGCAAAGGCAATAAAGGATATCATCACAGTCTTGAAGCTTGAGTGGCTGGATACCTCTATCACATCCGGCAAATGTGTATCTCAGGACCCATTCGTCGTCTACCGTGGGCGAAAGATCCCTTCTCCTCCTCCTACGACAGGGGCAGAAAATAAGCAAGACATCCTACAAAAATCAAACCAAATCATCGAGCGTGCAAAGCAAGATGCTGGTTTACCAACACCGCGAACTCCCCCTCCGGACCACATCCACGCACGGCGCTCAAGAGAACCTCCCGACGGATCTTCGCAGCGCCCCCGACCAACGCTATATCGGCAGACGACGTCTGAGCACGAAAAAGAGGTTGAAAACGCACCCCCACAACCAGACTGGGTCCGAGACCATGTCGTATACGCATGTCTACGCTCAGCACCTCTACACCCCCCCAACGAAGATTTTATCTCGCAACTCGTGAAAATCAGACGAATCCGCGAACTCACCCTCGACGAGATCGGCGTGCGCGCATATAGCACCTCCATCGCAGCATTGGCGGCATACCCACATCCCATCCAGCGACCGAGCGAGATCCTCGCTTTACCAGGGTGCAACTCCAAAATCGCAGACTTGTTCTTCCAGTTCCAGCAACACGGTGGCTGCGAACATACCGACGACGATGGGAACGTCGCCGTTGCCGAAGCACTGGAGACAGATCCCATGCTCCGTGTTCTGAACTCGTTCTACCAGATCTGGGGTGTTGGCGCGAAGACAGCGCGCGACTTCTACCAGCGTGGATGGCGGGATCTCGATGATATCGTCGAGCATGGGTGGGATACGCTTTCGCGCGTGCAGCAGATCGGAGTGAAATTTTACGAGGAGTTCCTGGAGGGTATTCCCCGTGCTGAGAGCGAGGGAATTGCTAGTGTTGTTCGGGATCACGCTGGTCGGGTTCGGGGGGAAGAGGGGAATGGGATTGAGTGTGTGATTGTTGGTGGATATCGTCGTGGCAAGGAACTTAGTGGGGATGTTGATATTGTGGTCAGTCATCGTGATGATGCGGTGACTCGGAATCTGGTTGTTGATGTTGTTGCGAGTCTTGAGGCGGAATGTTATATCACTCATACGCTTGCACTGCATTTGACTTCTTCGCTGCGTGAGCAGCAGACGTTGCCTTTTGATGGTGACGATAGGAGGAAATTCGATACGTTGGATAAGGCGTTGGTTGTCTGGCAAGATCCGCATTTCGATGATACAACTCCTGGACATAATGAGCATCAGGGAAAAAAGAAAAATCCAAATATCCATCGTCGTGTCGATATCATTATATCGCCTTGGCGAACGGTCGGGTGTGCGGTGCTCGGCTGGTCTGGTGATACGACTTTCGAGCGAGATCTACGGCGGTATGCGAAGAAGGCACGCTCATTGAAGTTTGATTCGAGTGGTGTCAGAGACCGAACGAGTGGGAGACAGGTTGACCTGGAACGTGACGGAGAGACCTGGGAGGAGAGGGAGAAACTTGTGATGGAGGGGCTGGGGATAGGCTGGAGACCATCTGAAGAACGGTGCACGAGATAGAACCTGATCAGGTCTCGGGAGAACGAGGTATATTGTTGGATATATAGACTGCACAGAAAATATCGGATGTAAAAACATACGTATATTAGCTATGTGTACTGTTGAATGTGTATTAAACATCATCTCACAAACTATTATTTCAAAGAGTATTCTGCTTGGAAGAATCTAGTGATGATACTCATAATCTACAATGTCAAATAAATTGGAAAAGGTACGTTACTGAATCATGTCATGTTCAAGTTTTACAACTTTGAAGACTCAGCTACAACCATATCAGGTAAACAAGAAAAAAATATGTCACAGCCTCCACGCCAATCGCGTGGCTAAAGGACGACCCAGAGAAAAAGGAAACAAGCATAAGGTACACAAGGATACAAACCTACCAACCTTCTCCAACCTGTGGTATGGATGCATACAAAGAAAAAAGAGCACAACCGCCACAGCAAATGCACAATGCATAATCAGCCCATAGCGAATCAATCATCACGCCATGGGCCTAGAACTAGCCATCTCACCATACCGTCCACGACTCCGGGTAGTATCGTAAGCATTGAGAACACGCATTTGGCCGCCATCGTCGGCCTGGGAGAAGGCGTATCCACGCTGTTTGCGCATGCGCTGGACCTGGCGAACCTTGCGGATAGCTTTTTGGAACTGCTCCATGCGTGGACGGTAATCCTGGACATTGTATTTCTGGATTTCCTGGACGTGGTGGTATTGTTGAGGATAGTACATGCGCTTGGCGTACTTCCAGGCATAATCACGTAGGAGACATAGACAGGGTAGGACGATGGCCATCAGGTAGAAGATGGGGGACTTGAAGAGCACGGGGATGGTGCCGTAGTATTCACGAGAGAAGCCCAAAGCCGGGGCGGCGTAACCATATGCCGGGAGGAAGATAAGCCATAGGGCCATTGATCCTGGGATGGCAAGGAAGGTGTACTTGGTCCAGACATTGGTGATCAGAGCGGCTTTGCCGAGCACGGTACCTAACACGGCAGTGTACAGAGATTCACCCCAGACCCAGTGGCCGGCAACGTGGCCGTTTTCCATAGGAAGGTCCCAGTAGTAGAGCAACTCAGAGACAATGTAGAGGATGAGAGAGTGGAAGAATCCATTCAGAATCCAAGCCCAAAAGCTGTGCCTCTTGAAGAATGTGCCTCTCTGGCCCAGCTGGTACAGCTGTGGATAGCGGTCGAGCAATCGGGCGGAGATGAACTGGTCAAAGATTCCCATCGCGAATGGAGGTAGAACAGTGAAGAGCACGTTGTAGAAGGAGAGCGTCCAAGATTCGTAGATAACCTCTCCAGAAAATGCGTTTTGGAAAGAATACTGTAACAGGTCAGATACCACTCCGAATAATACGTCAAGGTCAAACTTACCCAGAATTGAGTCATGTACAGCGTAATGTTCTTATAGTACGAATATAGAATGACTCGACTGATGCGAGAATAGCTCCATGCTCCGTGAACCAGAAGCAATTTTCGAAGGAACCTGAACTGGCCAATTGCGACATCAGCAGATCGTGCGGCTTGAAGACCTTCGACACCGCTGATGCCGACTCCGACATGAGCGGCTTGAATCATGGACACATCATTGGCACCGTCGCCAATGGCCAAGAGGAGAGCCTTCTTATGGCGCTTGACAAGCTTGACGACCAATGCCTTTTGAAGGGGAGAGACACGACTAGAAGAAATGTTAGAACAAAAAAAAAAAACCAAATCCTCCAAAATTCAATGACACTTACCAGCAAACAACGGCTTTGCAAATGACAGCCAGATCCAAGAACAGCTTCTCCATATCTTTCTCCAAAGCAAAAGTCAACGACCGGCCGTCAATTACCAAAGCCAGAGGTTCGGAGTCCCCAGCGGAAATTTGGCTCTGAACGGCATCCATTTTCTTTTGCAGGCTGTCACGAGTGGCTTCTGGCGTCTCCTCATTGATGATGAGAAGCGTCATGTCTTCCGAGATGAGTTTGCAGGACATGCCAATGTTGATTGCAGTCTCTTGTCGGTCACCAGTCAAGACCCAAATCTTGATGCCTGCAGTCTGGAGGGTGTGGATAGTATCCGGAACACCATCCTGCAAGCGATCCTCAATAGCCGTGGCGCCAAGAAGATAGAAATCCTTTTCAATCAGCTCAGCCGCTTTGTCCAGTTCTTCCGCACGATTGCCGTCAACAGTGGTCGAAGCCTTGTCATAGATCTGGTGCCATTGCTGAAACTCGTTTTCTGGGACTTCCCGCATAGCCAGGCACAACGTCCGTAGACCATCCGAGGCATACTCCTCCAGGTGTTGGAGAGTTGCTTCCACGGTAGGGTTATCGGGATGCAACCGCTCAAGAATGACCGTGTCAGCACCCTTACAGTAGACGCGGACCTTTCCATCAGGACACCGGAAGATAGTGGACATTCGTTTTCTAGTGGAGTTGAACTCGCAGACTGCTAGCAGTTCGTATTCAAGCTCCTGCCCACCAACCTCAAAGATCACCGATCTCGGTCTTCGGTTGGTGAATCGGAAACCCAGCGAGGCGGCTCCGTCCACCAAGGCTCCCTCGTCGGGCGAGGCTGCTTGGTACTTGATCACATTTGGGTCCTCACTATTTCGCTCAGGAATAACAGTGTGACATGTGGCAAGGAGAGTGAGGAACTCGCGAATAGCGTTCTGGCTTGGGTGCGATTGAAGGTTATTTTTGAGGGTTTTGAACTCATGAATCCCAACTTCAGCCCCATCCTCCACGGTGGCACGTCGATCTTCGGGAACATCATCGCCATATTGAACACCGGCAATGCTAACTTGCTTAAATTCCATCATGTTGCAGGTAAGAGTACCTGTTTTGTCGGAGAAGATGTACTCGATTTGGCCAAGCTCCTCGACTAGGGAGGATGTGCGGCAGATGGCCGGGGTATCGGTTTTGTCATAGTAGATGTCGAGGTCGGAGTTGATGAGGAAGGCCTGGAAGTATTTGACGATTTCGATGGTGACGAAGAGGGAGATAGGGACCAAATTCGAATAGAGCACCCAGTAAGTGAAAATGTCCATAAAGAGCTGCCTTACCAACTTGACAGACCCCCCATATCCGAGGTATGCAAGCGTTGAAGATTTAGTTTTCCGAATAGCGAGATCACCGACAGAACTGATGACACTCAAAGCGATGAGAATGCTGACAAGCATCAAAATCTGAATGTTGACTGTTCTTTCCACAGCTGTTCTCTTGATCGGGGTTGCTGTCGCATTTCGCATCAGTTTTGTCTCGTGGCCACTGAAAACAACAATGCCATGGATCCAAGGAGTGTTGCGCAGCGTTGCACCACGAAGCAGGAGTTGATCCGGAGCCAAGGGCAACTCTTTCTCGCCACCTCCAGCGTTCATAGTCAAGGTGGCTTCGTAAGTATACAGACTGCTATTTGGCTGTTCTGATCGAACGCGCCCACTCAGACGACTCAGATCACTAGGGCTGACAAGATGCGCAGTCTCCGGAATGGCTTGTTTGATTTTGAGATTGGTCTCGCCGTCCAAGTTTGCCGTCTCAATATAGCATAGGCCTTCAGGCTCAGATGACGCCAGTAATACCAAGTCGGCTGGAAAAGGCTGCTCGGACTCAACCCGAACTATATCCCCGACCACAACATCCACCCATTTTGCTTCGTGGAACGAAGATCCCTTAAGAACTTGGGTTTTTGAGTAATTCAGTCCTCTGTCCGACATTTTCCGTTTGTAGTCTTCTACCAACTCTTTGATCGCCGACACAGCCAAGACGATAGCCAGTGGAACGATAGTTGTATACCTATTCGTCGGCGACACATTTGGGATTTGTTGCAGGACAGCGGTAAACAAGAAGAACAGGTTGGCGTATTTAGAGAATTGCTCGAAGAGGAATTTGGGGATAAAGGTAAAGATGTTGTACTTGGCCGTCGATACGAAGTTGCTGACGAATTTGTGGGTGGCGTTGGCGGGTGGGTTGTTGAGTTGGATCATGCGTGGGCCCAGTGTCGAGGGATCAACCTTGCGTGAAAAGATGTTAAGGTCAGACGCGCGGAACTTCTTGCGTTGCTTCGGGGGCGGCGCCGGAGAAGCATCGCTACCGACTGTCGCCCTTCTTGCGCCCGATTCAGTCAACGGAAGATCCATCTCCGAATATTGTGATGACCCCATGCCAAACATGTATTTCGCCTTTCCCATAAATCCACCCCCGAGTCCGAGGACGCTATTGCGCTCATTTGCCTTGCGGACATGGTGTGAACTGGCAATTCGGTCTTCATCCGCGTCAAGATCATAATAACCTGAATGCCCATCGTCGAAATCATCCAAAGAGTACCGCCGATAGTTGTCTAGACCAGAGGTCTGGGAGTAGGTTCGATCTCGCGTCCCGCTGGAGTAGGGGTCATTTGAATGGAGACCGGGGGTGACAGGCGGATGCGCCGGCCCCGAAGCAACATTGTGCTGCGCTGCGCCTTGCTGCGCGCTAGACCCGACAAAGTTATCGTAGGAGACGGAAGGGCGTGGTTGTGTTTGGGCGTACGGTTGTTCGGAGTCATCAATGTTGTAGCGTTCTAATAGGTGTTCGTCATTCACAGGGGGACCTTGACCGGTGCTATACATAGGTCCGGAGTCCAGCAGCAGGTCGTCATCGCGGCCAGCGGCTGGATGCGACCCAGGAGGCCTACCGCTGGCCATGATGCCGCGGGGAAGCTGACAGCCTCAGTGTTGTAGTGCAGCAACAATGCCCCTGAGGCATTAATCGCAAGGCCACGTCGACAGAAAGTGCTCTGCTGTATCTGTCGGGAGAAGGGACGATTTGAAACAAGGTATGGCGAACAAGTGACAAGTTTGACGGGACTTGGACAGAAAAAATGTGCGAACAAAGTGAGAATGAAGTCCCAAGGGTGGCTTAGCGGGCGAAGCACCTAAGCTATGTTGATTTGATGCGCGGGTAGGCGGTAAAGCGCTTCACAACAATCAAAGAGATCGAATATTCGGAATGATACTTTAATTATTATTAGTAGAGTGATTGTATAATCTTTTGTAAAGACTCTACCATTTTCTATACTTCTAGTACGGTCAAAATGCACTTCTATTCATTGGCCGACTCTGGTCTACAACGAATTGAGCTAAGAATAGGGGTCTCTTGGCAGCCGGAAATATATTAACCACTATTGTCAGTATGGAGTGCATATACAATGCACAGTTCAACTGGTCCCACCTTAAAAAATAAAGATACATGTATGCCGACTTGGGGAAGAAAAAATATCCAAGTACTTACATATGTATGTTGTATTTTGAACGTTTTCCATAAATATTAGGTGTACATATGTAGTTCACATTTACAAGTAGGAAGAGTTATTCAACTACTACCTAAGTAGGTAGTTCATACCCATATGTCGCCCATCATGTGGCAGTCAAGTATCATTGATGTAAACGCCATGCGAAACTCCAGTCCCCCAATCATGAAAGTAATGGTAGTACATGCTGTTTATTCGATTTGAACCAACCGGTCATTCTCTGCCCGAGACTCATCGGCCATGCCAATCTTTGCCCGCTTAGCCAGGTCTGCCTGGAGGACCTTCTCAACAGCAGCATTGATCTGCTTGACTTTTTCCCATGCCACATTTGTCTTGTTCACAATTACCATGGCATCTGCGGGTGCACCTGCATACTTCGAGAGGTAGCAGACATCGCCTGCGCTATTAATGCCAATGACAAGATCGCCCTCAGCAGCCTGCTCCTCCTTGAGGGTAGCATCAACAACGACATGCTTGCTGTCATTGAAGGTGTGGAAGGTGACTGAGAGAGGCTTGTGTGTGATGTTAAGTGCGACAGGCACACGCTGCTCCACGCCGTAGACTATGACACGTCCGTCTCTCACCACAGCATCCGGCCGGCGGAAGTGTTGCAGTCCAGCCATGATCGCGATACAGGCCGCATCGGTGATGTTTCCATCGTAGTCGATAACGTGAACATCAGCCCGAATCGACCAGCAGCTCACACCCTTCAGAATACACAAGGATTCAGTATCGAGGGCGTTAGAATGGCGGATGATACGGTCAAGGGTGTTGGTGGCGTAGGCCTCGATGTCATTGGTTCTGTAGAGGTAATTGTGAGTACAAATCAGTGTATAATGAAAAAGCTGGGTGGTATGTACCGTCCGTTTTCCCAAGCCGGTGAACCCATTGCAGTCAGCTCCAGGTTGATGTTGAAGAGTCCATCGAATGGTCGGTCTTCACGCGGTTTGGTAACCTCAGAGGAGATGCGAACAATAATACTAGAGAGCATGTTAGTAATTGTGGTTCGTGGTAGACCAACAAAAGATCTGGAGCTCACTTCGTCTTCCCAAGCTGCAGGTTCACATGTCCGTATTCTTCACCAAAGGAGATATTCAAAGCACGATAGTCGTCAGGCTGGCGACCGTCGAGACGCACATTCTCACGGAGCGCCTCGAGAATAAAATCTCGCTCTGCGATTGAGAGTTGCGCTTCTTTCGACATCGTTGAGGGAGGTCTAGTAGCCCCGGCGCGGGGATTAGAGATGCTTTCTTTTTTGGGCCATTTTGCCCGTGCAGGCCGCATTGTAGCGATTCGGATTATTATTATTCCGAAGATTGCGCCAATAATAGCGGGAGAGTCGTATGGCGGTGAGGGGAAAGTGAGGAGAATATTAGTGCCTGAGGCGACTACGTACAACGAAAGCTGGAAGCCGTCAACGTCCCAGAAATTGCAACTTTCACTTAGCAATCACATCACAAAATGACTACAGGTATGGTATTTTAAACGAATTTCAAGGATTTGAATAGTCATAGCTAACATTTACTTAGCCCACAGACCTACTTTTGACCCGGTACGACAACTTTTCTCAATCCGACTCTTCGTGGACACTGACTGATCTCAACAGGCGCAAGGCAAAGAAGCCCTCCGTGGCCCGGCCTACCACCAGCGACTCCTCCCTGCGCATACACACCTGAAAGTCCGGTATGTAGAACGATACTTGGCCAGACCGAACCGATCACTGACTTTATTATAGCCAACCCGGACAAGGCGGCGAAGCCGACGCCCACCTATCGCCCCGTGACCTTCGCGCAGAGCTTCTCCAGGCAGAGGCATCACACTTTGCCAAGAAGAATGGCGTTCCGGTCGAGCAGCCAGCTATTGCTGAATCCTCAGTTCCCAAGCGACAACTTGAAGCTGCGCCTGAAGGTGGAATCGATGGCGACATCAAGGAAGAGGACCCAGAGGCCAAACGCCGACGTATACTGGAGGAGACACGCGACATAGATGCCGATTCAGACGGGTCAGAAGAAGACAGCAGTGACGAGGACAGGTGGGTTGAACCCAGGGTCTCGTGTTAGGACGAATAGACTGACAG
The DNA here is from genome assembly GCA_002916455.1 of Penicillium sp. CF05. Classification (NCBI taxonomy): domain Eukaryota; kingdom Fungi; phylum Ascomycota; class Eurotiomycetes; order Eurotiales; family Aspergillaceae; genus Penicillium; species Penicillium sp. CF05. Next base: position 47,574 of record PKQL01000069.1, on the reverse strand, counting down.
ACCGCAGCGACGACGAAGATGAAGCAGCCGAGTTAATGCGGGAACTTGAGAAGATCAAAAAGGAGCGATTGGAGCAAAAGGAGAAAGAGGTATCTCGCTTTCTCGCATCCTGAATTTGATAATGGTGGCTAATGTATAACAGGAACGTGAACGCGCACTCGAGGAAGAAGAGCAGAGAGAGGTTGATATCGCGCGCGGTAATCCTCTGCTCAATTCCCAGGATTTCAACATGAAACGGCGCTGGGATGACGATGTTGTATTCAAGAACCAGGCTCGGGGAACAGAGAACAGAGACGGCAAGGAATTTGTCAACGTATGCTTACTTCCCTTTGGCTTGTTCTTATGACGTCGAACTAATTTGTTTTTAGGATCTTCTTCGTTCTGATTTCCACAAGCGCTTCATGGTATGTATCTGTATTCGCGATTATCTTCATACATCCACTGACCAGGCTTTCAGGGCAAATACGTGCGGTAGAATCTCCTGAGATGCTTGGGTATCCGGATGTCAGTTCTAGAGGGATTTCAGCTTAGCGAATGATACTATCTTATGTTATTTTCGTCGTTGTATCAAGAATATCACAAAACGTCAAGGATCATACCCAAAAGCGAAGCTCCCAGCAAAATCTCCACCACAGTAGTTTCAATGTTACATAGATTCCATATATGGAGTATCGCTTAAAAGCTACTACATTGTATACCGGTACCTGTCAGGATAGCTCAGGTGAGAAGTGGGTCTCCTATATGTGTATTAAGCTACATGATATACCTACCTAGGTAGGTACGCAACTCATTTCGGTGCGTCACCCCCCGCCGGGAACACCATTGGAAGAATCTCCGGCGTCTGGTCAGGCCAATTGGCCTGGATTACCTTCATAATTTCATCGTAGACAATGCGGTTACCAGCGGGAGTCAGATGGAGACCTGTATGACGAGTGAGTACAAGAAAAGCGAATGGAACATGCAATATCCACGCACCATCAGTAAGAAGACTAGCCAATGTGTCATTTCTCGGCACATCACGAGCCCCAATTAGAGGATCACCCTCCTTCCAGCCAGTGGTCTTCATGAAGGCGGACCATAAATCCACTACCGGGACATTGAGCGATGCACCAACTTCGCACACAGCCACTGCGTATGACTTGGTGAAACTGGCGGTTCGGCTTGGGAACGGGGTGTTCTTTGAAGCATCAAACTCCTCTATTTGATACTCGTTCACGGGAGGTGGGGTGATTAGAATGAGGCGCGGGTTCTGTGCGCGGGTTGCTGGGTGCTGAATGATCGTCTTCAGGTTCGCTTTATATTGATCCAGGGGCACATGCTGGTCGTGGGTTGGAACGCATGCATCGTTGGCACCGAAGAAGATGGTCTATCGGGTGTTAGTCAACTGGTGTTTTGAACGCATTCGATTTTTCAAATAAGCTGGCGACCAAGGACTTACCATGAACCGCACATTAGCCGTCTGCGGCGAAGGGAAGAACTTATCAAAGACTTTGACAGCATGGGCGGTTGTATATCCACTGTTGCTTGTTAGCTGTCTCAGTCTAGTATAGCCTTGGATGATCTTACGCCAGGCCGCGATTAATGACATCCAATCTGCGACTGTAGGCTATTTTTACTTTCGTTAGATTTTCAACCACATAATATCTGGGCTTATCAGAAGAATAACTCACATTCTTGGAGTGCAGCATGAAATGCGAAACCTAACTCTTGGTTGCAGCCCATCTGAGTGATGGAGTCTCCGAAGAGAAGGAACTGGTCATACGGTTTGAATGCATCCTCATTCCCCTTCTCGATGGCAGCCATAGTGAGGCAAGAATATAATTATATATCGGATTATTGGGAGTGTGAGATTGAAATTATGGGGATCGGGGGCTTATAACAAGCAATGCGGACCGAAAAGGAAGTGGGGGAAGTCCGCGGACAAAAGGGAAATTGGTGGATCTTCGCTTGTGGTTAACTATGGAATGAATATACTAAGTCTAGATCATAACTGGTATGATATATCTAAACCTATATAAATCTTAAAGTAATTTATCCACTAATCATTTTGAATTGGGTGATTGGAACCCCGCACTACATGTATACTACACTGAGATATATAACTTAGCATAACATACCAACATACCTTGGGTATGTAGGTATGTAGGTACCTAGGTAGACCTTTCTAGGTCTTTATTATATGAAGGTACATATGTAGCTACATGGATATAATCAAATTTGTAACGTACAGCATTACCAGTTTCGAATCCTCGTACACTTTAAGAATGCTCTTCTGGTCCTTCTCGTCCTTCTGCCTATAGTAATGGCGATCTATGTCCATTGCCACCCCATCCAATTCAACTTTGCCGATTATGTTCAACGGGATTATCTGCGAAAAATTTGCCGGAACCTGCGTATCCCCTGGAAACACAACTAGACCAACTGAGACAGAGGATTGCATCTTGGCATTTAGCATAGATTTCTTCTACGATAGCTTCATTGTTAGACCAGGTATACCTAGGTAGTATATGGTGGGCTTCTAACTCTAAAGAATTCTCTAAAACTCGTCCTTATAAGCTCATTGCAAGCATCCGTTGGGAAGAACCTTGCAGAGGTCGAGGTTTTTGGCCTAGGCAAAGGCTCGGTGATTTTACACATTTCATTCTCCCAGACTTATGAGATGTTGACTTTCAGTCTTTCGGAGACAGCTACTGGGTGATGATCGACAGCCATGGGTGGTTGGAGAGGTCACCGGGGTAATATGAAGTCGTAGCGGTCTCGGGATAAGAAGGGGCCACTGTTTGAGATGGCCTTGGTAAGAGATTGGGAATACTCGAAATTTCAGAGTACGGAAACCAAAGTTCTTCGGTTAACATAAAGTGAAGGACTAAGAGGGAGACAAACTGTAGGAAGAGGAAAACTGATCAGTTTTCCCCCGCGCTTAAACGTGACAGGGGTCAGTCTCGCACCTAAAGATCAAGCGCGTGTGGTTACCCCACGATATTTGAATGAAAACCGGCAATTCTTTTGTTGCATATGACTGTAAAATAAAAGCTGATGTAGGATTTCCGCATATCTAGCTTGATGGGTCTATAGATAATGCCGCACCTATTCCAAGATTTGTCTGCCTGATCTACTTCACTCATGAGCAAAGTTGCGCGAGCCAGAATAGTAAAAGGATATGGTAGACGGGGTTATCGAAGAGCTATGGGCTATAGGAGAAATGAGGTATAGTAGCGAGCAATTTCTCTTCTGGCACGGGATCGCTGTCTGCAGGGGCCTTTTGATGCTCAGCATACTTCCATGAAGGGCAAGTAACTCTAATTACATATGCAGCATGTGACTTCAAGCACATGTGCATGTTGTACTTGACACAAAAAGAGTATCGAGTTACATCGCGACCTCGATAAAACAAGCTTTAAAGACCATAGACCTACATGTACTACCATATTTAGTATGTGATCACTACTCTGCTATATACACCTAGGTAAGCTTGACCGGATCTTGATTAATTTTGTAGTTACCACCTGGTTAGACAGGCGTGGAACTTGCTGCTAGTCTTACTAACCTTAGTGATGATACTAGAGGTACTCGCTAGTTTCCGAAAATCCATATGTCGAAAAAGTGGTAAAGGTGGTCGTGTTGGAAAGCGTTATCAAAACTAATCTTAGCTAGAGAGCCACTATAGAATCGGAACATACCGAGCGATCTCTGCACGTCCTAATGTTAGACAGTGTCAAAAGCTTATACATACCCGAAAGTAGGCTGAACCTCAACTCACGACTGTGCTAAAGTTGATATTTATATCTCAAGAGTCAAGACAGCCGAGAGAGGCTAACGCTGCTAACGCTGCTTACCCTAATACGACATATTTCTTCAAGTCACACACCCGGCCCCTCACATGGTGGCAAAGGCTCATAAAGAATGCCAAGAGATCAGCATCCGATGACGATCGGATTGGACAGCGTCTAGTACAAGGATCTCTTCAACCGGGGTAGATGCGCACCCAAAATCGAGATCTTGAGAAGCCAAACATCCTAACCTATGTTAATAACCCAAGGGGATGCTACCTGGGTACGCTCTTCAGTGGTTCGTTTATCGTCAAGATCAGGGCGGTGTCACGAGTACGTGGTAACTATACTTAATGTCCTGCCGTACAATATAGGCAGAAGGGCATACCCCTCCTCCTATCAAGCATGGACATTATTACCCGAGCGCAGGATGATCAAGATGAACAAGGTTGCTGTGGCCTAGAGTGGCTGCATCATGTCGAATCGCGAATGTACATTCCATACACCATTGAATCATTGCGCTTTGTTTCGGGATGTTGATCGTCGGAAAAACACGGGGGATGATCAGAGGAATGCGACACTAGAGATAAACCATCAAATCACTAGCACAAAATGCTGAGCATTGAACATCCAAGTAAAACGAGTAAAATATATTAAAAGATAGACACAATGACTCGAGTGGTGGGTCAGCGCTGGACTTGCACCTGACGCGTCTCCACCGTTAAGTCGATCATCTGTGATGGTCACCTTTTTAAGACTCGGACCCTCTTTTCTCACCGTCATCTCTTTGTGTCTTTTCTTTGTGTCTTTTTATCTTTCCGAATATAACTGGGAAGAGGGATATGCTACCTAGTAAGTCAGGTTACTTGATTTCTTTGCTCGTGTGAGCTCTATTTCCCCGTGTTTACGTCTGGTGTGGATCTGCTCCAGTATATCTCCCAAGTGCCAAAACTGACCCTTGTCAGCCCCACTGCAGATAACTGAAGCGTAAAGGCTTCTCGGCGACATGCCTCGGTCCCTTCCAAAGACCAGTTTTGCCTCGCGCGAACAAGAGGACACTGAAAACACGCGCAGTGCCCAAACAGCTCCCCCCTCACCGAGTGCCTACAGACGGTCCCAAAGCTACCTTTCCGAAACACATACTGAATACCAGTCCCTCGATCCGCCCTTGGAGATCACAGAAGCAACGAGCCTCCTCGGGCCCCAAGCCTCCCGTCGACGAGGTCCGCGACGGTCTTACACCAGCACTTCCGGAGTGTCAGGCACCGGCCCGGACTCATTGAGACATGTTCTGGCAGCTGGTAGTCTGCGACGAACGCGGAATCATAGCCGTGCCAACTCCATGGGCAGGCGGGTCAGTCGTCGAGGGAGTATAGACGGCGATAGCGGGCCCGCCAGCCTTCCTCCGTCCACGAAGGACAACCTTACTGCCTCTGCGTTTCTGGATGAGCGGACTTGGTACGATCAGTTCACTTCCACAGATTGGGTGCATGACAGTATCGCCGATGGAGCACGACTCCGCCTACTTCGGCAGCGGAAAGACGTGCGAGGCCGATTGCTGGCGGCCTTCGATGGTGCGCAAGGATGGATCTTGGTCGCGCTCATTGGGTGCATCACGGCGTCCATTGCTTACTTTGTCGATGTCACTGAAGAATCGGTCTTTGATTTGAAGGAAGGCTTCTGCACGACCCAGTTTTTCCGTAATAAAAGGACATGCTGTGAAGGGCTGGCTGCTTGTGATGCATGGCGGGCCTGGTCCAGGATCTTCTCGCCCTCGGGTACAGAGAGGCAGTGGGTTGACTTTGTCATTTTTGTCTTTTGGGTTGTGACGTTGGCCCTCATATCGTGTGCTTTGACTCTGCTCACAAAAACCGTCGTTCCTTCGTCCATTTCTCTTGCCACGCTTGATGAGAACCTAGCCGCCGACTCCAATGGTACAAAATCTGGAAATGGACTCGGTACCTCGACTTCTCCTCTTTCAGAGACGACTCCACTGCATGGAACTTTGCCTAATTATCCGCCCCGTCCAGCTATGGTCTACTACTCTGCTGCTGGCAGTGGAGTGGCAGAAGTCAAAGTCATTAATAGTGGTTTTGTCCTTCACGGATATATGGGACTGAAGACGCTAGTCATTAAAACTATTGGTTTGATCTTCAGTGTTTCGTCTGGTTTGAGCTTGGGCAAAGAGGGCCCCTACGTTCATATTGCCACCTGCGTGGGCAATATCTCCTGTCGTCTGTTCGACAAGTATAATCAGAACGATGGAAAGAGACGAGAGGTTTTGAGTGCCAGTGCCGCTAGTGGTGTTGCTGTGGCCTTTGGCGCTCCGATTGGCGGTGTTCTCTTTAGCTTGGAAGAAGTCAGCTATTATTTCCCACCCAAGACGCTTTTCCGGACGTTCTTTTGTTGCATTGCGGCTACCTTGTCTCTCAAGTTCCTAAACCCTTATGGAACAGGTAAAATCGTCCTATTTGAGGTCCGATACCTTTCGGACTGGCAGATCTTCGAGATTTTCATTTTCATCCTTCTCGGTATTATGGGAGGCGCCGCTGGCGCGCTTTTCATCAAAGCTTCAAACCTATGGGCGCGATCGTTCCGTCGCATTCCAGCCATCAAGCGTTGGCCCATGTTTGAAGTTTTCCTCGTTGCGCTATTTACCGGCCTTGTCAGCTTCTGGAATCGATACACCAGTCTTCCCGTCACCGAGCTTCTATTTGAGCTAGCTTCTCCTTGTGAATCAGATGTGGAAAGTACGGGCCTGTGTCCTCGCACCGACGGCATTCTTGAAATTGTCCAGGACCTTCTGGTGGCTTTTGTCATCAAGAGTTTCCTGACCATTATTACGTTCGGCATCAAAGTGCCTGCGGGCATCTATGTGCCATCCATGGTTGTTGGTGGCTTGATGGGGAGGATTGTTGGACATTTGATCCAATACTGGGCTCTCAGACATCCCACCTTTTTCTTATTCGACTCTTGCCCTGCGGTTGCTGGAATTGAGTCGTGCGTGACTCCAGGAGTCTACGCATTGATTGCCGCTGGAGCGACCATGTGCGGCGTGACACGACTGTCGGTTACTTTGCCTGTGATCCTGTTCGAACTGACAGGAAGTCTCAACCACGTGCTTCCATTTTCCCTGTCGGTACTCTGCGCAAAGTGGACTGCGGATGCCATTGAGCCTCGCAGTATCTATGTGAGTTTCACCTCCGCCTCGTGATTCAACCGAGAAGTTATACTAATTGAAACCAGGACCTCTTGACCGATATGAACTCCTACCCCTTCCTTGATAGCAAACTCCAACCGACTACGGATGCCTTACTGGGAGACATAGTCCGACCAGCGCGGAAGAATCGCATCATCGATATCTCTGCGTCGCCATCCTTGCCAGCCACTGAACTTCGTTTGAAACTGGAACACCTGCTCATGGCAGGCGAGCTGGACAGCGGGCTTCCCATTCTATGTGACGGCATCCTTGCTGGTCTGATCCCAGCACCGGATCTCGAGTACGCATTGGATACGCTAGGCGATGAAGAAGAGAATACGTCATGTCTAATGACTATGGATGCTTCCACGGTCATCTATGACAGCGATAACGAGGATGCGGAACAAGTGGATTTTAGTCGATACATTGACCCTGTAAGCTTAGTTATCTCTTCAATATCTCGGGCCATACTAACGTGTTTATGCATAGGCTCCAATCGCTCTTGATGTCCATTCCCCTATCGATTTGGTCTACCAATGCTTCGCCAAGCTGGGTCTTCGTTACCTCTGCGTCACTCAGAACGGGAAATATGCCGGCCTGGTACACAAGAAAGCGTTCGTGAAATTCATGAAGGAGAATAGCGACTAGGCCGTGGATATTGACCGACCATTACACTGTTTTCCACTTGCATTTTCGGGCGTTGTCAAGGCATTCTGATTCACTTGTTGCATAGCCTTGCATATCCTCTCATTTCATGTCTATCTATTCTGTGGGCTCACTCAACCAACATTGGCATTGTGCATAGTTTGGTTGTACATATTTGTTTTTCTTTTCGGCTTCGACATACACGCACAAAGTACAAATCTTGAACATATTCGACTAGTGAATGATCTACAGAGGACCATATCCCACCCATGTCTAAGTCAACTTTTCATATCCAACCATCTGGACCTCGACATCCCCGTCCGTCTTCCACTTGCCATCAACCTCCTCCCCAACCCACTCAGAAACCTCCCCAGGACTAACAGCCCGCCACCCATTCTTCTCGTGGAGCCCATCCAACGGGAAGAACGTATCACACTCAAACGAAGCAGACGCACCCACAGCCCCCTTCCGCACAACATTCGTCATAACAACCCTAACAGGCCGACCACGTAGCTCCTCAGCACCCATACTCAACGTAGCATTATAAATCTCCGCCCCGCCAATAACAAAAACCTTGCCCAGCTTTCCCTGCGCCCCATACACAGAGTCCAACGTCTCCAACGCCGCGCCCAGACTCGGCGTAACAATCGCATCCGTAATCGGGACCGCCGGAGCAGCTTCCTTGGGCGGGTCAAAAGTCTCCTTTTCCGAATTCGTAGCCTGTGCCTGAGCGGCCTTGGCCGCAATCTTTCTCCTCATATTCCCCAATTCCGTAGTTATGCTTTCGCGGACAGACCCGGACGTGTCACGCGTGATCACGACGTTAATTCGCTTCGCGAGCGGGCGCAGTGAGGCCGGTACTGAGTCGTACGTCTTTCGGCCCATGATGATCGCGTTTGTCGTGCCTGGGCTTGGTGGGCGCGATGTCACGCGTGCGAAGAATGACATGTCTGTTTTTATGCGTGGCCATGGGAGCGTGCCGTTTAGGCCTATGCCTAGGCGCGTGATTTCTTCTTTTGTGGTTGTTGACGCGGTGCGGATCGGGGTCGTTGCCACGATTAGCGTGAGGGAGGGGAGGGGGTGAGGGTTGTGAGGTGGCATTTTGGGTTGTGGAGAGATTTCAGTTTGTGGTTCGATTGAGAATGCTGTATTTAAAGACACGGCGTGTGATTTTGGGGTTGTGAGGAGGATGTTGATGGTGGATGTTCGCGTCGCGAGGGGAGAAATCGTTATCGGAATTGGGCTGGCTGCTTATCGCCCCCCACTATAGGTAAAGCCCTGGAACTTCGGCCCTGTAGGTGGGCTTGACATGGTCTTGTTTTTTTTTTTTAGGAGGGTATTATCGACACGATGTCGGTAGGGAGAATATTGTGCTACTCCTCTACTCTAACTCAGAGGCGAAGCAGCCAAAGCAACTGTTGAAAATGGGGTTGGATTTTGGATTCAATATATATTCATAGGTAAACCGAATGCGCCACATAACACCAGTCGAACGCCAGACTCAAGGAACCAAGTGGGTATCAAATGCAAAACAGCCCCAAGGGCCAATGACCAAAATCATTTCAAGGAAATCCCCGGAAAATCACCATTAGTTATCGGATTTCTCAAGCTTCTGGGACTGCGGGGTGCTTTTCAATGTCCTCTGACTTCTCAAGCTTCTGGGGCCCATCCGACGACGGCATCAACAACCCGCCATCAAGGGCCTTTTGAATAGCCTTCACATCCTCCTCGAGCTTCTCACGACGTTGGATATCTCGCTCGTCTTCGCCGAGGGTATCGAGCTTGCCGAAGAGCCAAAGCTCCTTCATGAGACGGTGCAAGGCGAGTAGGTCCTCCGCAGCACGGATCTAAGGTAGCAGAATGTCAGCCGTTAGCCTTGTGCTTTGGTATGGATTTGGAAGCTCAATTGCATTCTTCTTGGGAAGGCGTGAGGTCAGCGGGTACGACTGAGGCGCCCGCGTATCAACATACCAGCGCAGTAGATTCGACATCAATTTGGAATGCTTCAACAGCAGCATCAACGTGACTGGTGCCGTCGAATTTCTTGGCAGCAATAGCGATGATATTCTCGAACCGCTGCAGCAGCTGCGAGATGTCGTAGTCGACGCGATCTACCGTAATGCATCGTTAGCGGAAAGGCATTGGAGGGGAATGTAGCTGCAGTGGCCTAAATCAAGCACGTACCAAGCAGCTCCTTGGCGGTTGGACGCGAATCCATGGACGGAGCGTTCTTTTTATTGTCGTCGGATGATGAGGATAAATCCGAAGGAGGCCAATCCGAAGGAGGCCAATCCGAAGGAGTCGTCGGATCCATGATTACGATATGTGGGGCGAGTGGATGCGGGTGAATACGGGAGCAAAAGCCGAGATTCCCCGAATTTATAGCACCTGCTTGACTGTCACTTAATTCGATCTGTTTGTCCCGCCGAGATAAGTGATTGTATGCTTTAAAGGTATACTTCTCAATCTCAATGAATATACTAACTAACTGCTGCATAACCTTCACTTTCTGCTAGGCAGTTATCACCTGCCAATCTAGAGACTTTCTATCTGACTAGCGTTTCTATAAGAATATATAATCAATTCTAGGTGGGTTTCCTTGATCGCATTCAGATGCCCAACCAATGGGTTTGGGCATATGAATGCAAGTATCTGTTGGAGATAAGTTATAGTGGCAGCTTTGTCTTAAAGCACTCAATCACAGACCTCCCGTGGCTGTGATGAGGTTCTTACAAGGCGAAAACGTGCGAGCTATTTAGCATTATCATCAAACAGCCCTGGACTGTTGGGCCCGGGTCGCTTCTACACAGTTCTTATTCCCTCTCATAGTAGACAAGCTCCCACGAGCAAATTGAACGGCACGAGCAAAGTGAACGGCGTACCTACCTTTGGTGCCTATATAAGAGATAGGTCTCAGCATCAATTAGGGTTTAACAGCCAGTCAGTCCACGTTTTGTTAAGCTTGCAGGCGGTGTGGAACTATAATAACCTTGTTTGATTCATCAAATTAAATAGCCTTATATACATAACTAACTAGCAATACTGAGTATGGTTGCCAAATGGATATAAATTATTGAGTACATACTCATAGATGAACCTATGGTCCTGCAGGTTGTGTCTCACAGCAAAAGTGTGACATCTAGCTGTCAAATGGTAGATACCGATGCATGGGTCCTAGGGGAGGTAGCGGCGCTAATCTTTAAGACGGTATTCTCATTCAAATCGGAGGGACCATACACTCCGCAGTCACTCTTTCATCAACAGAGGAAGATGTCGGCGTGGTATTGAACCAAGACAGCATGGAACCAACCAGGAGTGCTTATTGAATACCAGACATCCAAATGTCAAATCTAGTAGTCTAACTTGACAGCAATCTCATCTGTCCACCAACCAGACACTTCGAAACCTCCCACAACAGTAGACATAGCAAAAACATTAGACTCACATGGGAGTGTGCGAATAACTAGCGGTGTAAACTGGATGACATCGTTCTACTGAACATTATACATACATAATAAGCATGTAGAAGTATGGAAGTATGTTGTAGGAGGTATAGACATGGAATAGTGGAGTAGACTTCAATGTTGGAATGATCAAGGCCTAGGCCTATGATCGTCCTTTTCGACCTCCATCCTCTCCGCCTTCCTCTCCGCCCAACAGTGCGTCACCGCCTACAACCTTCGACAATGTCTCTCCAGACTATTACAATTCTCACTCACAATAATATTCCTTTCCTCCCGTTGCTAGCTTTGTCACCTAAACCCATCCTTCGTGTCTGTATCGTCCTGTCCAGGCCTCCATAATCACAAGCTTGTGTTCCTTGCTCTCGGTTTCGCATTACTTCGCTTGCACTTCAACGGCAAATCATCCGTAACTCAACTTGTGCCTGGCGCATCAACATACTCTACGTCGCCAAATACTCCACCGCATCTTTCTGTGAAATTGTACTTGCCCGTGAATCACTTAAGATCCAACAAGAATCCCTCATTACGATACCAACCGTCTTGAAACGCGTCCTCTTCCTCCGTGCCAATACCATCGTCTATCTTCCTTAAACCCCCTGCTGGATGTTCTGATCAGGTCTCCAGATATTTGTCCTTCGAAGACAGGTGGACGGCCGGTGGGCCGTCTCACAGATCGAAGGCGGCAGGAGATATTGGAGAAAAGGCGTCGAATTCAAGTGACGCCTTCGCGCTCCTGCTCTGAGGGCGGACTATTCCAACTACCCCGCGTCACTTTTTCTGCTTTCTTCTTATTTCTTTCTTTTACCTTCAATTCTAAACACTAGGCTGGCGATGGATGCGCAGTATCCCTTTGCTTCCCGCGACGACATTTGGCGTGTCTTTGACGAGTTGAAGGAGCTCCACATTGCCCAGTACGAGCAAGGAGAACGACTCGCGCAACTGGAGCGTCGCCGGGACGACGATGCTCGACTGAGGAGTCCTTGGGGTCCTGTGTCACCGTTTCCGCAATCGGCTGGGGCGATCGCTCCAGGTAGTCCACCTCTGCCCTCCACTATCAATTCGCCACTTACCAAGACATCCCTTCCAGACTCCACTTTCCACTCTCCCCCGGATGCTTTTAAAGGATTTGATCAAGGTCACCATTCCGCAATGGCCAGTTCTGCTGTGGGGGTTGAGGCCGAGGACGAGCCTAGACGGGGTGCGTCGCGAGCCAACAGTGTCCGCTTTGACGAAAGTGCTATCCACGGGAACGGTCAGGCTAGCCGTTCCAGCAATGACCTTCCTTTGCGGACCGGCAGCGGCTTGAGTACCCACCCGCTTCTTGAACGGACATTTTCTCACCAGTCTGATGGAAGATTGAGTTCATCCGGCCAGTCACACCATTCCGCTCGAACTAATAGCCTGCGCCTGAACACCACTCGGCTGCTTGGTACTACGCCTATCGAATCCCCTTTGATTCCCCCTCCTGGACTCTTCTTGCTGGGACCGGTCCCGTCCATTATTCGGTGCTGGTTGACAGATACTTTCACTAATGGCTCTCTCCTCTACGCAGCCGTTTGCTCGGGCTCTTACGTCTCCACTTTGGGTCTTTCCATGGTCCGCGAATTTGGGATGGAGAACATGATGGTGCGCGAGAGCGATGTCCAGTACATCAAACTGCCGCTGTATCTTCCCGAAGCACTTATTCACCCATCTTCGTCGCGCCCCGGAACCCCTACTCACCAAGTTCCTACCGTGACCATCCGCTTTGTGGTTCGCGAGATAGATGCCGGCGACGACTCAATTCGGATCATCATTGGAAGCGATGTGATGCGTGCACACAATGCTGATATTTTATTCTCGCAAGATAAACTGATCATGGTGGACGACGACCACAACCGTGTGTCTGTTCCCCTCGTGCGTCCCGAGAAGAACTCCGTGTTTAAGTCTCTTTGCACTTATCCTGGTACTCCAAATTCTGGTGACATACTGGGACCTCCTACTAACGGAAATCCATCCGTCGGTATCATTGGCCGGCCTGCCAATGTTCCACAAAAGCCGGCCTCTGCGCCCCCATCGGCTCGTCTGTCTGGCAGCGAGAATATCGATCCTCACAAGTCCCACCTACAGAACTCCCAGGCTCATGCTCACATTTCAGCTGAAACTCGTCCGGCCTCTGCCCATCCACCGACTTCTGAGCCTACTAAAACCGATGATATGTCTTGTTGGAGCTCATGGCGTCGCGATGCCAAGAAATCCACCACCACCCAGAAGCCGGCCGATAAACGTGAGATGAAGGTCTTCCGCACCGGAAAATCTGCCAGCCATGCAACCTCCACACCTTCGGCCTCGGCTCCTGGCAGTGCTACCACTGAGCCGGCCGACAAGTCGTCTCTGCCCATTACTTCTGCCCACCATCCAACTACTCCTTCGGACAGGTATGGTACACTGAATCCCGTGGGTGGTGCATCGGCGTTTGGATGGCTCAACCCGCCCCACAATGCCTCGTCCTAGATGAAACAGACTAGTCCTGGCTTTATGTTTGATTACATCCGAATCTGAAATGATCTCGGTTTTACGGCATGATACGGAAGAGTTGGGATTCCGTATGAACCAGAAGAAAGTGAGAAACGGACCAGGCGCTTGGTTCCAAGGCTGCCAACAGAGAAGGGAAAGCACTTTTTCTTTTTTAGCTTGTAGTATTGCCGGAATGATAGCAAAGGACAGCCTACCAAGTAACCCAAAAAAAAAAAAAAAACAATGAGAAAAAAATGATATGACTACTGCTTAATTTCACGTGGCTAATGCCAATATATCAAGTAGCATTCCGTTTCATTTAGTATACAACCCTCATCTATTCATACGTACCTACCTAGGAAAGACTACATGTAGTACTCAGATCACACGCCCTTCATACATATGTAAGCAACAAGGAACCTTCCAAGGTTTATCCCGGAACAAACAACCTACATATGTAAATAACAAAGCCCATGGCCACAGAGGTAAGGAAACTTACCCTTTACAACTCCTCCTCCGTTTAACATCACTGCCAAATTTGCAATCGATCTAGATCTAGGACAAGTCCCTTCGCGAGCAATAACAATGGCACATCTGCTGGATCTTCCAGTTGAACTGATTCTAGCCATCATTGATTACCTACAAGTGGACATGAAGCAGGCATCCCTGCTATACGATGGACCTGGAGATGACAAGGGCTGTGAACTCGAGCCTCCATTGAGTGTCAGCCACCTTCATTCTTTCCTGCTCGCCAACTGTCGCCTTAACAGCCTTCTACAGCCGCTGCTATATCGTGAGATATTTGTTTGCAGAAATGTTCAGCTGGAGCTGCTCCTCCGGAGTCTTCAGGAGAACCCGAGTCTCGAGGACACATCATCTCGGCGACCCTCCCATGGCATCCCTACATGAACGGCTCTCCCGATGATATCTCTCATCTCTTTCGGTTCACCAACCTACGAACCCTGACTATTCATGGCTTCCGTGATTCACTTTCATTGGAATTTGACAAACTCCTTATTGGCACGTCGCCTGTTGAATGTCTAAGACTGATTGCTTGTGGGGCGCACGAGGAGCCTTTAACCTCTGTGTTAAGCCTGCCAGCAGCGTTGAAAACGCTTCACTACGATGTCGAACAATACGGGTGGGAAATCAATTATGGGTTCCCGCCAAAGTACAAACACTGGACGTGTGCTGCTTTTATGCGCACGCTGCAATGGCAAAAAGCAACATTGGTAGAACTGGCAATGACAAGGCCATGGGATAAATACAAATTCATCGACGATGGACCTCGTCTTGACCTGAGCGAGTTCACGTCCCTCCAAACTCTGCGTATTTACCACGCCTTTCTCTGTGGAGATGGTCATTGTCCGTACAGGGTCTGGAAAGGCTTACCCCACAAGTCTGGAGGTGTTCGAGGTCTTCTACGACGATACAGACGACACTCCATTCTTATGGGAGGATCTTGAGTGCGATTCTTTTGTTCTTGATTTGATCAATCACAAGAGGGCGCATCTCCCGTATCTACACCCGGTGACTATCCACTCGACGGAAAAACTCCACGATTCCGAAACAGGAGAGGGACTGCCCATGGGACTCTTGACAGTGCCGCCGCTCGCACGTGAAGCTGAATCCGCTGGTATAGAGCTGAAGATGTGGCTGGGATACCAAGATGCCAACCTTGAGAAAACTGACGTTTCCAAGTCTCTGAAACTCAGTTAACCCAGACAGTCTATGCAACGAAGTGATGGTGAGATGTATCCATATACACAATGCATTCCTCCCTCGGACTCTTAGTTACAAGGTCAAATACTCAAGTCCTACGAAATCAAATCTTCGAAAAAACCCCCAAAGCCCCCTTCGTAGTCTCCTTCGTCTCCTTAACAAGCCCACTAACAGCCCGGAACGACTCATGCGCAGCATCACCAAGAATCTCAAAAAGCACACTCTCACTACTCGTAACAACAGCCCCAGCATCCCTCAACCTAGCAAGCGCAATCCCCCTCTCCTCGGGGTTAATACTGCTAACGCCATCAACGAGGATGTAAACGCGGTGGCCGCGCTCGAGGAGATCGAGCGTCGTCTGCGTCACGCAGATGTGCGTCTCGATCCCGACGATTATCACGTCGAGGGGCGCAGAATCTGGCGCCGGGAGCAGCTTCTCGATCTCTGGGGTTATCATCGAGAAGAGGGTCTTGTCTACGTCGGCGCGGATGTGTGGGCCGTTGAGGTGTTGTTGGAGTTCTGGTACGGTGTTGCCGAGTTTGGCGCGGTTTTGAGTTGTTATGAACACGGGGATTTGGAGGGTTGAGGCTGCGCGGAGCATTTTTTCTGTTGTCGAGACGCTGTTTGGTTGGTTGGCTTTTTGGTTTCGATTAGTTTTGGGATGTGGGATTCGTACAGATTGGGGAACTCGTAGATTCCATTGCGGAATTTGTCTTGAATGTCGCAGATGCTATATTAGATAGGCTGTCAGTCCTAGTTTTGAGGCTATCCTTGTTTGAATTCTGGATGTTTTGCATACAAGAGTGCGGGATTGCCTGGTTTAATGTTAGTGACTTGCATTGTGACATTCGGGGGTTTCTTACGGATCCGAGATGCGCGCGTGGTGACAGCCATGATTGCTGCGGTTACTAGATTATAAGTGAGGATTGAGGGATTCGTGTAGAATGTACGAGTAGTAGAAGTAGAAGAGAAGAATTGGCGGGGGACGGGAATCGGAGAAGTCGGAGATGCGGGGAAGCCGAGGGAAGATGAGGTGGTAGGCTTGACATTGTCTCTGGTAATTTTATTGTATTTTCCAATCAATTATGGTCACTTTTGTACTATGTACACATCGCTCGTCTGCTAATCTAGATATCTACAGTTTCACCTCGTGAATTTTGGCCCGGCCGGCGAACCAGCTATCGTCACCGTTTGCCGCCGCTGTGCGGATAGCGTAAAGTTCATCGACGAACGACGGGACGAAGCTGCCCGGGCCGCGAACATACTCTTTGGCCGCGGCGTTCTCCGCCGCAATCTCATACATGAGAATTCCGGACAAGACTGCGAGGAGTCTGTCGGAACGGTGGGCAGCCAAGAAGCAACCGGAGATTGTGCCTATGGCACAGCCAGTCTGTAAATTTACGTTAGCTATGTACTAAAAAGAGGAATCTGGAGAGGTTGCGTACTCCGGTCACTTGGCCCAGGTATGGGTGGCCATTCTCGACGGCAATGACCCGCTCGCCATCGCTGAGGTAGTCTGTTGCTCCGGTCAATAGTACAACGTTTCCTATATGAAATTAGAAAGAAGAAATAACATATAGAGATTCCCAGATTACTTACGCTCTCTGCGAGCCAGGTCCCGAGCCAACATGGCTTTTTGATTGCCGTCAAGGGTACTCGGTCCGCTGTCGACACCGCGCTGTTGAACAGCACTGCTACCCCAAACTTGGCGAATCTCGCCCTCGTTACCCTTGATCAGATCAAAGTAACCCCCAGCCATAAGCTGAGTCACTGCGTTGCGGCGAATGTGTGTCGCAGCCGCACCGACTGGGTCGTAGACCACTGGGTTGCCCCGATCATTGTATGCCGTAATGGCTTTTAGGTAGTTTGAGACACTCTCGCTAGTCAATGTACCCATGTTGATCAGAAGAGCGCCATCAAACTTGCACAAGTCCGTGGCTTCATCACCATACGGAGACATGATGGGAGATGCGCCACTATAGAACGGTTAGCATGGAAAATGGCTTGGCTAAGTACAATATACTGACATAGAAAGGGCAACGTTGGCCACAAAGTTCGATACAACGAAGTTGATCATGTTGTGTACGAGAGGATGTACCTCTACCATTTTACGGATGATCTGGGGCACCTCATTCAACAAGGCCTCGGCCTCGTTAGCACGTGGAGGGTTGGAAACCTGTGCAAACCGGGGAGGGTTGCGGATGAGCTCGACGAAGTGCTCGGCAGATGCTTTAGGGTCGTCGGCTGCCACGATGGCGCTAACAATGGCCACTCCATCCAGTGCTTTCTTTGGCGACTGAGACTGATAGAGCACTCGTTGAACGTTGGAGTGGTTGATGCCACCGATGGAAACTGTGCCTATGGGGGAATCTTTAATGGCATCCAGGATGACTTGCGTACCTGCCGTCCCGATGACTGACTTGGTATTGGTTTTACTATGGACAATTAGCGTCTGTTGCTGGATCATGGGGTACTAGACATGCGGACTTACGTCGAGGTGGCAAACATGGTACCGATTCCGATGTAGTCGGCGCCATCGGCGGTGGCTTTTCTTGCCTCCTCGATCGAGGATGTACTGATACCGATGATAGCATTCTCTGGAAGAAGCTTCTTTGCTTCGATGAAGCCTGCATTCAACGTTAGTACATGTATCTTTGTAGAATCGTAGAAACGAACTCATATCATCTTGACCTAGATGCACACCCTCCGCACCAATGGCAAGAGCCACATCAACCCGGTCATTGATCAGAAGAGGCACATTGTATTTCTTGGTTACCTGGTGTAGTTTCCGGGCAGTTTCCACCTGGACACCAGTGTCGTTGGTCTTATCCCGGTATTGCACCACCGTCACGCCTGCAGTTTGTGGGTTAGCTGAATAGTTGGCAGGAACGCCGGAGACCCTCTCACCTCCTTGCAGAGCACTTTCTACCACTGTACATAAATCTCGCCCCTTGAGAATGGCCGGGGTTGAATCCGTGACCAAATAGAGCGACAGATCTACGGGCATGGTGTCTTGGCCTTGGGCCGGACAAAGGTGCGGAGTTTCGGAGTAATAGATTTGAGGTTGTTTTGACAAAGAGAATCAAACCGAAATGAATAGCGGGTCAGCAGGCTATAATCGTACAACACAAAATACCGTACTTAAGTGACTGAAGGAGCCCTGGAGATCGCCGTTTATCGTTGTGTGGCCGTGGTGGGGTCTTGGAAGGTTCGGCCTGTACTGATCCGGTTTATACAACATTGTAAAATCCACTTATATCACCTATATCACGTATATATGCTTCAATATTGTTACTGGTTTATTCTGAAGCATAAATAGACTTAAAGTTAAGAGAGCTCTCTTCAAAATAACCGTTCTGGAATACCTAGAACCTCCCATGTCCTATATTTCAACTGTCAATGGTCCTTTATACTCCGAGTTATTCCCGGCACGTGCTCGCTGACATAACCGTGATTTGTCAAATTCTGCTTTTTTCTTCTTCTTCTTCTTCTCCCCCCAACAACACACATAACACATCACAGGCATCGAGTTATTTTCGAAGCCTCTATTTATCTACTGCGTGGACTTTCAGTTCTACGCTATTCACTCTTCATAACTGGTTAGTTCTGGTCTCGCCATCATCTCTTGCCACCGTCCGCCAGGTCTCCGACCTCTGACTCGGATTCCCCAAAGAACTTCAACCGTTCACAGAAAGCAACACATTGAGAAGTTTCCCGCGTACTTGTCTATGTATTCGTCCTCCGTCCAAAATTTCGAACATCACCTGCCGCTCAAGCTGCAAACGTTTCGCGCGCCGAAACCTTGCAGCATACACCTCAGATCCTGTGGCTGAATACCCCGGATCTTTCCTCGATTTCTTGTGACTTTTCCTAACGGAATCACATCTTATACCCACCAAAAAAAAAAGAACTTGACACGCATGTCTTGTCTCGTCAACAAAATCATCATCCAGAATCGTCCCAGCCTTCCTTTAAGCAAGTCCACTGTTCCATTCTTGTGAACCAACCGCTCAATTAAACCGTCATCATGGCCACCGTCAACATTCGCCGGGATATCACCGATCCCTTCTATCGCTACAAGATGGAGAAGCTCCAGGCTAAGGTCGAGGGCAAGGGTAACGGTATTAAAACCGTTGTCGTCAACCTGAACTCGGTTGCCCAGTCCCTCAGTCGGCCTCCTGCTTACCTCATCAAGTACTTCGGATTTGAACTTGGTGCCCAGGCCAACGCTAAGCCCTCTGACGACCGTTGGATCATCAACGGTTCTCACGACGCCCCCAAGCTCCAGGATTACCTCGACGGTTTCATCTCCAAGTTTGTGCTATGCAAAAAGTGCAAGAACCCCGAGACCGACGTCATTATCAAGGATGAGAAGATCACCCTGGACTGCAAGGCCTGTGGTCAACGCTCCGATGTCGACCCTCGCCTCAAGCTGAGCACCTTCATTGTTCGCAACCAACCCAAAGGTGGCAAGAAGGAGAAGAAGAAGTCCCGCCGCGAGCGAGAGAAGGAGAAGGCTGCCAATGGCGAGGAAGCCAGCCCCGGCGACAGCCAGAACTCCGAGAATGGCGAAGATGGAGATCTTGCCATCGAGGCTAACAGCGATGATGAAGTGACCCGTCAGGCCCAGGCCATCGCGGCTGAGACCGAGATTAAGGATGATGAGTGGGCCGTCGACGTTTCCGAGGAAGCTGTGAGGGCTCGTGCCAAGGATCTCCCCTCGGACCTGAAGCGTGCCCTTGTCATTGAGGATGTTGACGACGAGGGAGCTGATGGACCCTCGTCCTACGAGCAGCTGGGCAGCTGGATTGTTGAAACCGCTGCTGAGAAGGGCGGTGTTACCAAGGTCACTGATGTTGAGATCTACATGAAGGCCAAGGAGTTTGGCATTGAGAGCAAGCACAAGACTGTTGCCGTTCTGGCACAGAGCATCTTCGACGAGAAGATCGCCAAGCAGATCGAAGGCCGCGCTGGTTTGCTCAAGAAGATGATCACCTCCGATCGTCATGAGAAGGCTTTCCTCGGTGGTACCGAGCGCTTCGTCGGCCAGGATCACCCGGAGCTTGTCGCCCAGGTCCCTGCCATCCTGCTGGGCTACTACCAGAACGACCTTGTGTCTGAGGAAACCCTCAAGGCGTGGGGTGCCAAGACCAGCAAGAAGTACGTCGACATTTCGACCAGCAAGAAGATCCACAAGGCTGCTAAGCCTTTCATCGAGTGGCTCGAGAATGCCGAGAGTGACGAGGAGAGTGAAGAAGAGAGCGAGTAGACGGTAAACGTTGTGCACGCTGTTCTGTACCCTTGGTTATTTGCTACCTGCGTCCATTCTTATATTGAGACAGACATTCTTGGATCTCTGTCTGACCTGGCCATCTCGCATGGGCTGATCAGTTCGGTTGTAATGTTAGTTTAGCTCACCAATTGCCACTCCTTTACAATGAATATCAATATGGTATCATCTATCCAATTCATCCATATCAGCATCACTAAGGTACCTGTACAAGTGAAGTAGAGCAAAATACAATATAATAGTCATGTCTCATGCTATGCAATGCTATCAACAGAAAGCAAGAACTAGAACACTAAATCAGCTAGTCTAACCGGCTCCCCATCGCCATTGAAAGGGAGTTTAGTAGCACCACAGTTCCTAGCATTGCCTGTAGTAACCACATCCGCTCTCAAGCGATGCCGCATAAAGACAAACCAAGTCAAGTCCACGTTCCAAGCCTCCATCGCCCGAATCGCATTTTCAACAGAAACCATACTTTCACCAGATGCGGAATCATCCACGAAAATAGAAGTCCTCGAAGAAATGAAATAATACTCGGTCCCAACAAACAGCGCAATCCAGCCACAAAGCATCTCACATATCCTATCACCCACTTCCAACGGTAAGCGGACATGCGAGAGAACCGTGATAAACAAGGAGACCAGCGCACGCCACAGACGGTGGTGCGGCGTGAAGAATTTCGATCCCGGCGTCGACGGCGAGAGGGAAAGGGACGAAGAGAGGGCTAATTGCAGAGTGGACGCCATATCTCCTGATTTAGCGACAGCCACGGGGACAGTCGTAGCCTGGAATCTGGCACGGCGCTCGTTCGCGGCCTCGGCGTCGGCGCGCACCTTCTCCCACATGCGGCGGTATAGCCGGTCCCAGCGGGGAAATTCGGTCTCCACGCGCGTGGCCATGAAATCGCCTGCGCCTCTGCACATTGCTTCCATGGCCTCGCAGGCTGTTACCGTGACGAAAGTCTCTTCTTGGTGGTCTGGTGTTTCGGGCTTGCGGGTTGATTCTGTGGATGGGGTGGCGATGAGGGATTTGGATGTTTCGTTTGCTTGTGATGAGGGGAAGATTACTCGGCTTGCTACTGTGGGCCAGAGCTCGTTGATTAGAGGGAGGAAGCTGGTTTCGTTTTGAGATAAGGCGGGTAGGACATCGATGAGGATTGAGAGGAGGGAGCGTCGGAGGTAGGGAGATGGTGAGGTTAGGTGGGACGGGATGGATTTGACGATGTGGAGGAGAAGAGCATGCGTTTTGGTGAGCGGCTTCTCGGCGTCTTCTGGTTCTTTGGGGGGTGGGAGTGGTTGCTCCTCTGATTCGGCTTGGTCCAGAAGCTCTTCAATGGACGGCTCTGGAGGAGGTTTGTCGTATGTTTCTGACCATGACTTTTTGGGATGGGGGATTTTGCCATCAGCATCTGCTAGTTTATCCTCAGCATGCCGTTTCCATTTGCGGTTGGCAATGTCTGCGGCGATGCTTGAGACTGAGAGATTCTGGTATTGAGACTTGCGGGTATCGTGGGAGTCATTCTCTTTGCCCTCGTCGATTGTGAGCAAAGATGGTTTCTTCGCCCCTTCCTCGACGACTGCAGCTAGCGTTTTGAACATCATCTCAACGAGTTTTGGATAACCGTGGTATAGATCCAGGATACCAAATACAGAATCAACCAGATCATCCAGATAAGGTATCAACCGGGCACCGCAAAGCTTGACCATCATAAACAGGACCTGTGGCGGATAGGGTGATACGTCGAAAGTATTAAGTTTCAAAGCCACCGAGTTCACCAAATAGTCCACATTTTCAATGATCATAGTACTCGTGTCTGGGTAGTTGCAAGCATTGGTCAAGATATTCAGACATGTCATGGCGTGGCGTTGGAGGTTAGGGTCCTGTGATGCCAACAACTGCAAAGTTGGGTAGAGTGCGTCCATGAGTTCAGGTCGGAAATCCTCGCCAAGTTGTTGAGCTTGGAGAGCCACGGATTCCAGAGCAAGTGCTGATGTACGCCAGTCACCTGTTCCATCAACTGACAGTTCGTTCAGTATATTTAACGAGATATAATATAACTCTTCAATCATTCCACCACGGCCAGATAATGAGACGGGCCCCTCAACATGATCAAGAGAGATGAAATCGTCAAAACTGGCTGTTGCCGTAGTGCTGTCCCGCAAGAAAGTCATTGCCAACCAGAAAGGTGCAATAGCGGAATCACTTGATGTCGTGTGCATACGGTTGACAATCGATCGAGTGATCTCATTTCCAGACTCAGACAAGTTCAACCTAGTAATCATTGACCGTAGGTCTTTGAGAGTTTGTTGCTGGCTTTGATGTTCCAAAATAATGGGTGGAAACACCTTGGATCTAGCATCAGTGCTGAGCACTTCCCAGTTGAAGCCAGCATCCATTGAGGCCAACGGCTGGAGAGAATTGGTGTTCTGTTTGACAACAGCGCCGACGCTATCGCATAGGCCAGATGCCAGACCGCTGGTAAGCAAATCTGATCCAGACTGAACTTGGGACAGGACCTGAAAGACGGTGGAGATCTGACGAAGCCCCCACTGCTTAGCAGTTTCATCGTTGCCCTGCATGATTCGAGGGAAAGAAGTGAGCCAAGTATGAAGCGATTCTTTTAAAGAATCCAATACTGCAGGGTATGTTGTGGCAAGATGAGTAACGTTTCTGTAGGCTTCATTCACTCCCTCGTCCTCTTTATCTGCTAGAACAACAACTGTCTCAACCATCATAGGGAGAGACTCTGAAAGTGTGGTCTGGCACTCTTCGATTACCATCAGGGAGAGGCCTAGGACGGCAGATTGAACCTCTGGTCGCTGATGACGGCGAACCTGGATAACATTGGCTAGCGCAAGCTTGATCTGCGTTGTGGTGGCCTTCAACCAGGCTTCATCCAGAGCTATCTTATCGCTCCCCAGCTCGGGTGGAGAGACTATTGAGGCGACACGGTCGTTGAGAACAGCTCTTAGGAGTTCCGTGAGAATCTGCAAGGAAGTCTGGAGGAGTTTGTATGACCTGCGGGTCTGTGTCGACGGCCTTAGTATCTTAGCCAGTGCCGACACAGTTCGCGGCATGATGCTGGCAAGCACCACGCGGTCCGTGACTCGAGCATAAAGTGCTTGCAAAGCCTTGGCAGCTGCCAGGCAGAGCTCATCTGATCTATCATCCACAATTCCCTCAAGCAGAATATATACTGTTTGATCGACAACAGTTGCGGTGCCGATCTCGTGATAGATTGTCCGTTCCGGGACAGCTCCTGTTAAGACCGTGAATATAGCACTGAGGCAGTCAAATCCAGCAATACACAGTTCTTCAGAAACCTTAGGCTTCGGTAGTTGCTTCTCTTCCACCTTGTTTGGAGATCCTCCCACGATCAACGTCAACAGGATTATGAGTTGCTTGCCCATCGCAGGAGACAGCCGTTGCCGCCATCCATCGGCGACCAGTATCCGCAGACAGTGGACGGCCGACTCTAAGCATTGTGCGGGTAGCCTTTGTGTTTCATTGAAGACATGCGACAATGGAAAGAAAGCGTATTCAGCTAGCTTCTCGTCGAGGGTATTGTTCCTCGCAAGTTCCTTTAGACAGTTGTGTACTGGCTCGAGGACTCGGGATACATCGGCGGCGGAAGCTTGATTTCCTCGAAAACGCAGGCCCACGGAGCTGAGTTCGACGCATGGCGCTCGGAGCTACTCAGGGATCATCAGCACTGTTCGTCCTAAGAGCCGATTGAAGCATATCATACCTGCTTGAAAGATTCCTGCCGGAGGTTGTCCATTGCAGCCAAACAAGGCTGGGTGGCGTTAGAATTGCAAGATAGTGGGCAATATGTTGAGTAGTACTAAATCAGTCAAATGTCAAAAGCCCCATTATAAACAGCGTCTAGCAGACCCATCGCGATCGAATACAGCGGGACTGCATCCCAAAACTGCACCGCTCTGTCATAATCTGCCGGCATAATCAAGCGGTGAACGTAATTTATCCCAAACGGGCAAGATAACGCTTCACGTGATATGTTAGCGCGTCTCAACGCGTGGGAATCCCGACAGCTGCCTGCCACACGAGTAACAACCAGTGTTGCCTTGGCTATTTCAACTGTGGTTCAGGTCTGCTCGGACTATAAATTGGGCCATATCCTGTGCTCATTTGACTACGAGTCAAACGCCTATGCGGGTTTTGCGAATTCCAGAGATCGCGCTTCTATCGCTCTCGCGCTCGAGACCTAGCTTCTGCATACGATCTGCAGGACAACACAATTTCTTGACCACATCCATCTCAAAGCTATCTACGGCCTTGTTCTCTGCCAGTATTGCAGCCCAGCAAAAGAACAAAACAAATTTCTCATCATCGCGAATCATGGCCGATGACAAGAGCAGGAAACAAGCTACACTGGGGTATGTACGGGATAGACAGCAGACGATTGGGTGCGTCGACAATACTCGATGGCGCATGCGCCCTTTCCCTCTGACACCTCTCGGTTTTTCCTTTGGTTCACTCCGCTAATTCATTCTATCCGTTTTGTAGGAGGTTTTTCGGCTCGGGCGCCAACCAACCGCCAAAGAAGCAAACTGCATTAGCTTTTGGTGGAAAGAGACAAACAACAAGCAGCGATGCGGCTGATGCGGAGGCCAATGATAAAACCGACGGTATTGAGGTGGAAGACGCGGCGGACTCAGCACCAACTGCTGCCCGCAAGGGAACAGAGCCAACGAAGGGTGTGAAGCGGGAAAAGAGCGCCGAGGCGGAAGAAAGCGATGGCTCAGATATCCAACCTGTCTCTAAGAGACGACGAAAGGCCTCGGCGAAGGCATCTCCAGCTGCCAAGAAGCAATCGACATCCCCGAAGAAGCCTGAGTCTACAAAGCCAAAGGTTGAAGCGCCATCACCAAAACCAGCAGTGCCAAAGCCCTCCGATGTTACTCCTGAAGAAAGGTCACCGTCAGTAGAAGAAGAGGTGGATCCATTGGAAAGCGAAGATGAAGATGACCTCAAGCCGGAACTCGCGAAGGAATCAATCGAGAAATTCCAAGCCAAATTGCAAGCCAGTGGTAAAGATCCATACCCGGATTGGAAGGCAGGCACTCCTGTTCCTTATGCTGCGTTATGTACCACATTTTCTCTGGTAGAGATGACCAGAAAGCGCTTGGAGATCACGGACCACTGTTCTCTTTTCCTTCGCCAGGTTCTTCGTCTGACCCCTGCCGATTTCCTACCCACTGTTCAGCTGATGATCAAWAAACTGGCTGCCGATTACGCCGGAATTGAACTGGGCATCGGGGAGTCACTGATTATGAAAGCTATTGGTGAATGTACCGGCCGCAGCCTTGCTGTCATCAAAGCTGATCAACGAGAAATCGGCGACCTGGGACTGGTCGCTGCCAAAAGTCGGTCAAACCAGCCTACCATGTTCAAGCCCAAGCCTTTGACTGTGCGAGGTGTGCATGAAGGCCTTCTTGGAATTGCCAAGGTCCAAGGTCATGGATCGCAGGATAAAAAGATATCAGGCATCAAGAAACTGTTGTCTGCAGCCGATGCCGACACGGCTGGCAAAGGGGTGGATATCACCAAGGACAAGGGTGGTCCCAGTGAAGCTAAATACATCGTTCGCTTTTTGGAAGGTAAGCTGAGACTTGGACTTGCAGAGAAGACGGTTCTTGTCGCTGTCTCTCGGGCAGTCCAGACTCACGAGGCTGAATTGGCCGGCAATAAGATCCCGTCCGCTGAGGAAATGGCTGCGGGTGAAAATATCTTTAAGTCTGTTTACAGCGAGCTTCCTGCCTACGAAGTAATCATTCCTGCCGTTCTTGAGCATGGTCTCGCCAAGCTGCCTGAAGTGTGCAAGCTTTCTCCCGGAATTCCTATCAAGCCTATGCTTGCCAAACCGACCAAGTCTATCACTGAGGTTCTTGACCGGTTCGAAGGGAAGGAATTTACTTGTGAATACAAGTACGACGGAGAAAGAGCCCAGATCCATTTTGTGTCTCCGGATTCTATCCATCAATATCCTGGAGCTTTGAACACATTACAGAAGGACAGCAAGGGACTGTCCTCGATCTTTTCCCGCAACTCGGAAGATCTTTCGAAGAAGTATCCCGATGTTCTAGGCAAACTTGACACATGGGTCAAACCCGACGTTAAGAGCTTCGTTCTCGATTGCGAAACGGTCGCATGGGATACGGAGGCCAAAAAGGTTCTTCCCTTCCAGCAACTGATGACTCGCAAGCGCAAGGATGTCAAAGCGGAAGATGTCAAGGTCAAGGTCTGTGTGTACGCCTTTGACCTGCTTTTCTTCAATGGAGAGGTAAGATCATTTGTCTTTTTGGCGTATATATAAGAGCGATTCGCTGGATCCCTCTGCTTGTCCTCTTCTTCCTAGTTGTCCATACTAACTTTTCAATAGCCTTGCGTGAAGAAATCTCTACGAGAACGTCGAGAGCTAATGCATAAATGTTTCCAACCGGTTGAGGGGGAGTTCCAGTTTGCCCAATATGGTAACTCTAGTGTCCTCGATGAGATCCAAGAATTGCTCGAGGCTAGTGTTAAAGCTTCTTGTGAGGGTCTTATGGTGAAGATGCTGGACACAGCAGAGAGTGGTTACGAACCAAGCATGCGGAGTCGCAACTGGCTGAAGGTATGGTGCCTCTTGTTGATTAGTTCAACCGTTGCTAACTTTTACTCAGGTCAAAAAGGACTACCTCGCCGGTGTTGGTGACTCTCTTGATCTTGTCGTACTGGGAGCCTACTATGGTCGTGGAAAACGTACTTCGGTTTATGGTGCCTTCCTTCTCGCTGCCTACAACCCCAGTAGCGACACATATGAGACCATATGTAACATCGGCACTGGCTTCTCTGAGGCGCTACTTGAAGAGCTACACCAGACGCTAGTTCCTCTGGTGATTGACCGCCCAAAGCCATTCTACACTCATTCAACCGTCCCCAAGGACCAACCGGATGTTTGGTTTGAGCCAAGACTAGTGTGGGAAGTCAAAACAGCCGATTTGACCCTCAGCCCACGCTACCAAGCCGCTGCTGATGAGTTCGAAGGGACAACTGGCGGTGGAAAGGGGGTGTCTTTGCGTTTCCCGCGGTATATTAAATCCCGCGACGATAAGAAGCCAGACGAGGCTACTACCACCCGTGCTGTGGCAGAGATGTATCGGAAACAAGAAGCAGTTACCAAGGATACTACTAGCAAGGGAGGTGTGGATGACGACTTTGAGTATTGAAGCGATTTTGTCAGGCGCACTATAGCGAGTGTAATTGAATTCATTGGATATCTATTACGGGCCCTTCTCAGTCGTGTGCATTTTTTCCAGAATGGCACCATTGCCCAGATTGGGTGCATCATTAGGGCTTACCATAGTACCACTTGTAGCCTTCCTTGGGCACCTATATGATCCCACGGCAATTATAACCCGTAGGCGTCAATTTAACTATTCATTTCCTTTTAATTCCACCACCCATTTTTGAGACAAAGCCCCTGTTGATCGGTATCCAATATCGTGACCTTATTCCATAATCCCGGCTATCAACGGAATATCTCCGGACTCCGGGGTGCTTGGCGCTGCAAGCCAAGCAGCCGGACCCTGCTCGGGCCTTATGTTGGCCTGCGCCGCCTTTCTTTGTTCGCAGCACGTCTTGCTAGCGTCTTTGAAATGACCAACAGCACGAAATAACATCATGCATATCTCTCTTGGCACTGAGGAATGTAACATGCCCCCCTTCGACGGCAAAGTGCTATCTCCACTATGCCTACTAGCTCACTGTGCGTGTGGAGTCCCAGCACTTATATTTCGGTGACCGTCCGGAGTGCAGCCCGTCTGGTTCTCTGCACGTTTTTCTTGAGCTGTGTGGCTGGGTACTTGATTGTCAATATGCGTGCGTTTCAATTGACGACGGCCCTCGGGTCGATCATCGTTTCTGCAACAGCTCTTACTCCCGAGTTAGTACTGATCTTCCCAACCGATTAATCCGTTCGACTTCTTGATTGGTTGTTGATTTTCTTTGTAGACAGCTTATCGCGGCTCCGAGACGGAGCGATGCTATTCCCAATCCATCAGGAGTGAGTTGCACACTTGAATGCAGGTATCGACAATGTTATTGACCTGACATAGGAAGTCGCGCTCTTTTCCACCTCTGAATACTCCTTCGAGACCCATGCTACATCATCATGGTGGAGTCTGCTGGATCTGGAGACTGGGAAAGTGACTCAACTTACCAACGACAGCAATGTCTCCGAGTTGACTTGGCTAGGCTCTACTGACTCGGGTATGTTGTATATCAATGGCACAAATGCTGAGATTCCTGGAGGTATCGAGATTTGGGTGTCAGATACCTCTGATTTCGCTAGCTCGTGAGTTTATGTGCATGTTTGGACGAAACATCTCTGACTTCCGTACAGTGCTTACAAGGCGGCTTCACTGCCAGCACCGCTTTCTGGCCTCAAGACGGCCATCACGAAGTCTGGAGAAATTAACTTCTTGGTATATGGAGAGTCCTGGCCCAATGGAACGGCGTACAATAAAGAGCTTGTTGCCACGCCTTTAAGCTCGGCACGTATCCACGACAGTATCTACGTCCGCCACTGGGATACCTGGCTCACGACGAGATTCAATGCTATCTTCTCGGGGACTCTGAAGAAGAAGAGAGCCGGACCTGGAGCGACATCCGCCTACACTTCTAGTGGATCTCTCAAGAACCTCGTCGCAGGAGTCAAGAACCTGGAGTCACCTTACCCACCATTCGGTGATTCGTCTGACTATGACATCTCCTCCAATGGAAAATTGGTTGCATTCAAGAGCAAGGCACCTGAGTTGCCACGAGCAAACCACACTGCTTCGTATATTTATCTTGTGCCACATGATGGATCCAAGAAGGCCGTGGCTATCAATGGCCCTGACAGTCCTGGCACACCGAAGGACATCAAGGGTGATTCGAGCAGTCCTGTCTTCTCCCCAGATGGCCGTCACCTTGCATATCTCCAAATGGAGGATATCTCCTACGAGTCGGACCGGCGCATTGTCTACGTTTACACCATTGACTCCAAGGATACTATTCGTACATTGGCCAAGAACTGGGACCGGTCACCTGGTGCCATCAAGTGGACTGCTGACGGCAAGAGCCTGGTTCTGAACACCGAGGATTCTGCGCGCTCCCGACTCTTCCTGTTGCCCGCTGATGCTGGTAATGATTTCAAGCCTAAGAACTTCACCGATGGTGGCTCCGTGGCTGCTTACTATGGACTGCCTAATGGAGAATACTTGGTTTCTAGTTCCGCTATTTATACCAGTCGTACAGTCTACACCGCGAAACCTGGCGAAGGTGTCACAGGCGTTATTTTCTCTGCCAACGAAGTTGACTCCGCCCTGAAGAGTCTTGGTCCATCAGATGTTGATGAGTTCTACTATAAGGGAAACTGGACAGATGTAAGTCTACCTTTCCTCATGAAACTGAAGAGATATTAACGTTATAGATTCATTCCTGGATTGTTTACCCTTCGGACTTTGACAAGTCAAAGACCTACCCGCTCCTATTCTATATTCACGGTGGTCCTCAAGGCTCCTGGGGTGACTCCTGGAGCACTCGGTGGAACTACAAGGTCTTTGCGGATCAAGGATACGTGGTTGTCGCGCCCAACCCAACCGGGAGCACTGGTTTCGGTGATAAACTCACGGACGAGATTGCGAACAACTGGGGTATGTCATTCCCATCACTCATTCCCAGTTTGACCTTCTAATGATCAACAGGAAGCTACCCTTACGACGACTTGGTCAAATGTTGGGAGTATGTCCGGGACAACTTCGACTTCATTGATACCTCTCGTGGCGTGGCAGCTGGCGCCAGCTACGGCGGCTTCATGATCAACTGGATCCAGGGCAATCCTCTCGGCCGCGAGTTCAAGGCGCTAGCCAGTCACGATGGTACATTTGTGGCTGATGCAAAGGTCTCAACCGAGGAACTGTTTTTCATGCAGCATGAGGTATGTTTTTTGTTGGTGGCATTTGGTCTGTTCGTATACTGACTCTTCCGAAGTTCAACGGCACGTTCTGGGACAACCGAGAGAACTATCGTCGGTTCGATCCCTCGGCCCCAGAGCACATTAAACAGTTCGCTACTCCACAGCTTATTATCCACAGTGATTTGGACTATCGCCTTCCCATCTCTGAGGGTCTGGCCCTTTTCAATATTTTGCAAGAGCGAGGTGTTCCGAGTCGGCTGCTCAGTTTCCCTGATGAAAACCATTGGTAAGTACAATGGAGCCTCTAAATGGGGATACATCATCAGAGTCAGTAAAGCTAACACGGCATTGAAATAGGGTCATCAACAAGGAAAACAGTCTTGTCTGGCACCAGCAAGTCCTAGGGTGGCTCAATAAGTACTCTGGCATTGACGCACCAGGGTCTGTCAGTTTGGATGACACTACAATTCCTGTCGTGGATTATAATCCTCAGTTCTAGTATGGCAGTGTATAGCCAGTACGCCATATCGTATTTGTCCATATCAAGTGTCGACCTTCCATACCAATTTACTCTTTTTACTGGTCTTAGGTCTTTTGATACAACCTTTGAGTATATCAGCTTCTACAATACCTGACTTTCTATGTCAATTTCTATCTACAATGGGGGCTATACGCTACCGTAAGTTCTAGGTCTTTAATGTTGTAAATGAGATGTTCTGCCTGTGTCTCAGATGAGTTGTTTCAAGATGTTTTCATAAATGTTTCTATGCTGTGTCTTGGAACTTCTATACATGAACCATGGATGATAAATGTAAAAACCTTTGTTATGTGGTTTGTGTTGTGCTCTATCTTATAGAATCTGGATTAGCAAATATAAAGCCGGTCCCTGCCTACAAACGTTTTCCACCGCAGCAAACGAATTCCCTCAAAACACAGCCCTTTTCCTTCTCCCCTAAATTTGGTCTTCCCTGCCATCTCTCAGTTTCATCAACCTACTTCTCACTCACCATCATGCCTCCCAAATCTTCCACCCGTAAAGGCGGCAAGAAGGGTATGTCGCATACTCTGTCCCCTAATCCATCATCATCGCCCATCCGAAAGAAGCAAAAAGGTACACCATCGGCCATCCTAGACAGAGCTAACAGCAGCCCCCGGCCAGGAATTCCCAAGTTGGAACCCTCTACCGGAACCCATCCCCCAAGTGAGTACTGGAATCAACTTACAGACCTTCGACGGGCTTTCCTCGATGGCGCTAGGCAAGAGGCTGTCTCTAACCTCTATGACTTTGGCGCAGAGATCAAAGCTGAGATGACTTCTCCCGCTCCCTTTTCTATCGTCAATGACGAGAACGAGAGTGAGTACAACCTTGACACTCCTTTCCCAGGCCCAGTCTCAGCCCCATTACCATGTACCGTGGACGATCTTACCTTATGTCACGCTCCCACCGCTGATCCCACTGGCTACCCTATCTTTGTTTCCCGAAATGGGCGCTGGGACTGGTATTATCTTTCTTCTAACGCCGGGACTACAGAGTCTTCCGCTACCCCTGCCAATGGTACGAGCAACGGAGATACCAAGAACACAAAGAGTGAGTTTGCAAATGATCTCTGTCTTTCCTCGAACCAGTTTCCCTGCACGAAGGACGACACTACCTTGTATCCTTGTCCCAATCCTGGTCCCAATTCCTCCAACAGTCCCACCTTTTCTTCTCGAAACGGACGTTGGGAATGGATCTTTCTCCCCTCTAACACAGATACAGAACCGTCTCCTCCCAAGGTCAAGATGGAGGACATCCCCGAGGCCAATCCAAGGGTCCAGCGACCAAGCAATCCCCTTTCGACCACATTCTCCGCCGCCGACCCGGACCACTTCGTCTTCCATGGCGTCCACGACAGCGATGACGACTTCTCCTCAGTGCCCTCACTGGTTGAAAACACAAACAGGCAGTCCAGGCCCGAAAACATAATCGAGCATGCCAGGGCTGAAAACATCGCCGAGCAAGCCAAAACTGTGAAGCATGTGAAGTTCTTCATGAACAACTCCCACGACAAGCACTTCGTCCCCTTCGAAGTCCCCGCTCTCATCGGCAATGAAAACTGGGAGGCCTGGTTGGCCGGCATGTATCTGCTCTTCCGCCAGCACTCGGTGTGGCCTGTTGTAACTGCGGAACTTCAGCCACTGCATCCTAGTCACAATTTGCACCTGTGGTACAAGCGCATGCTCGACTGTGCAGTTGCCCTTATCTACGCCAACGTTTCTGATGTGGTCCGGAACACTCATTGTTTCATGCGTACCCTGCACGATGACGATCCTGACGAGTTGATGACTCACCTGTACGCTCACTATGCCGAGCCTAATCCGGCTCACCCCCTGCATGAAGAGTCTGAGCTTGATTAGGTGAGTTGTTTGGGGCTTGACAAGAATTTGTTTGTGGGGAGTGCACATTGCAACATGTACAATGTCCACTGGTTCCCTCATATCTCTCATATCTAAGGGAGTCTTTTGCCCGTCTCACCCTGATCTTTCGATATCTGATCTTTGATACTCTTCTATCTGCATGTAATATGCAGATACAAGCTACTTTTTCTTAAATCTCAACAGACATTTAATGCTTTTCTCGTGTATCCTTACGTTGGTAGTTCAGTCTATGAATTGAACGAAATTCGGAAGTCTAGATATTGTCTCAGTAATGACTTATAGTCCACTAGATGAAGCTCTCAGTAAAACAATGCAGTTGACCCAGTGCTCACTGACATATAGACCAGAACTACACGAATATAGCCCGAAAGCACAGAATTTCGGACGATCTTCGGCCCAATTGTCAACTGGGCTCCAATGCAAGGAAGCTTCTTGGCATATTCAACAGACAACGCCACCAGCTTTGCATTTATAACGAGCATCTATATCTTCTACATTTTAGATCGAGAAATAAAACTACCCAAACCATTCTGAGATACCATATCGCTATCAACCTACACATCTTACAGCAAGTGGCTTCCATTCTTCCAAACAGTCAAAATACGGTCAGCCAGAAAAGACCGAGCGAAGTCTCAGTGAATACAGCAGACGAAATGTCGAGCACTGCTCAAGTCACAAATTCGGATAAAGTCGAGGATGCCATCGATACAGAATTCCTTATTGTTGGC
Source organism: Penicillium sp. CF05 (assembly GCA_002916455.1). Classification (NCBI taxonomy): domain Eukaryota; kingdom Fungi; phylum Ascomycota; class Eurotiomycetes; order Eurotiales; family Aspergillaceae; genus Penicillium; species Penicillium sp. CF05. The sequence goes on along the minus strand of PKQL01000069.1, from coordinate 13,881 downwards.
GCAGGGCCTGCAGGTGCAGCCTTAGCTTGCTTTCTTGGCTCCCACGGTAAGTATCTGGGACGAAGCAACTCTAGATCTTGTCGCTAAACTCCAAGGGCTCAAGGGTATCATGATCAGCAGCGCGCCAGGGACAGCAAACACCCCTCGCGCACACATTACCAACATGGCAGCACTTGGTTAGTCACGGGCAGGTCTTGCAGTTGCGGTTAAAATACTAACGTACCTATTCAGAATGTCTACGAGACATTGGTCTATATGAAGAGCTCCAAAAGTTGGGGTCCACGGGTGAAGACCATATGCAACACACCAGATGGTGCCACAGTATGGCAGGCGAAGAATACGCGAGAATTCATTCTTGGGGTAATGATCCGAGACGGAAGGTAGGATTCAATGGCTTTTCCCATTTTGCTTTACACTACCAGGAGATTGGCCCAGGTAGTTTCTGGAATAAATCAACTAACGGAGTTGTCCAGGGCGACTACGAACTGGCGAGTCCATGTGAACCATTCGACCTGCCACAGACAGTTATGGAACCGGTTCTAGTTCGCCACGCGGCTTTGAAAGGCTTCAAGTGTCGCTTCGATACGACGCTTGTTTCATTCGTCAATGAAGAGAATACCGGGCTCATCACAGCAACCATTCGTGATGAGATCTCAAACCACGAATACCATATCCGCACCAAGTATCTGTTGGGCGCCGATGGTGCCCGCAGCCAAGTGGTGAAGCAACTTAATTTGCCTCTCGCAGTTCTGCCAGGACAAGGTATGGCAATCAATGTGCTTGTTAAGACTGATCTTTCCCATCTCGTCAAGAATCGAACGGGCAATCTGCATTGGGTGATGCAGCCAGATCGCGAGCATCCTAACTTTGGCTGGATGGGAATCGTTCGCATGGTAAAGCCTTGGAATGAATGGATGTTCATCTTATTCCCAGATCGGAGCTATGACCGTTCTCAAGGCCAGCCCTCTGTAGAGGAGTATCAAAAGAGGGTACAAGAGTTTATTGGCGATGACACACCCGCTGAAGTTCTCAATATCTCTACCTGGTATATCAATGAGATCGTTGCAGAGAAGTACTCGGAACGAAATATGTGAGTGATCTCCCGGTTAATTCGATTAAATCCTTTCTAAACATAGATCCTGATTACAGCTTCTGTCTCGGAGACGCCGTGCACCGCCACCCTCCATTAAACGGCCTGGGCTCAAACACATGCATCCAAGATGCCTTCAACTTGGCCTGGAAGCTTGTGTATGTCCACAAGGGCTTTGCATCCCCATCACTTCTATCTACCTATTCCAGCGAGAGACAGCCTGTTGGCCATTCAATCATCACCCGAGCAAACCAGGCATACCGCGATCACTTCCATGTGTGGGAAGCGCTTGGCATGTTGCCAACCGATCTGTCTGAACGGAAGCAGATATTGGAGGAGTTGAAAAGTGCAACTCCACAAGGATCAAATCGCCGCCGTGCCTTGCGCGCCGCGATCAAGCATACCTCCCATGAGTTCCACGGGCTGGGAATCGAAATGAACCAGCAATATGAGGGCCAGGGAATCTATAAGGCCGACGAACCGCATTTATATGATCAATCTGGACGGGCAGGTGAGGATAAAGTACTCTATCATGAACCAAGTACATATCCAGGCTCACGTTTGCCGCATGTTTGGCTCAACAAGGCGACTCCGGGGGAGCCTATCTCAACAATCGATATTGCCGGCCATGGTGTGTTTACGCTTTTCACTGGGATTGGGGGTGGAGCTTGGAAGAAAGCGGCAGGGGCTGTTGCCGAGAAGCTCAATATCCCAATCCGGGCGTGTTCGATTGGATTCAGGCAAGACTGGGAGGACGTGCATTTTGAGTGGGAAAGTGTCCGAGGTGTGGAAGAATCAGGGGCTGTCTTGGTGCGACCGGATCGATTCGTTGCATGGAGAGCATCGGAAGTTTTGCAGGACTGTGAAGCCTGTGAAGGAAAGCTTCTCATTGTTATGAGATCTATTCTGGGATTTTGAAATATGTAGCAATATGAAATATACTTCATGAATATGTACCCTACTGGAAATTAATGACATTAGCATTTTTTCATGTATATATGGAACTATCAGGGGGAATATCCAAGAGACATTCGATTTGTCCTTGGATCCTCCATTTGTACATAGGCTGTTTTATCGTATGAAATGAAATATTTCAACAAACCACAATTCTGAAGGGACAAAAGGTCTGTATCAGTATGTAATTACTACGACTGCCGATCCTCCTCATATGATTGGATAATACAACCATTTGGAGATCCACACAAAGTGTGGGGTTCGGTCTATCTTCGGGGTGTTTTCCTGACTTCACCTTAGCAAGCTACCTAGGTACCTACCTAAGACTCCCTTGCAGGGGCGGTGACTTGTCCAATCACCTACATCTGAAACCACCTTCAGATTATATACGTGGTGGGATGGACTTATCTCGAATTTCCAATATTAACCCGATGATCCAGGCAAATACATAGAGCCTACAGACCCTCATTCAAGGATGCCAAGATCAAACTTGGCTTGTCACTCATGTCGCAAGCAAGTGCCACTCATTCCTCGAAACAAGAAAAGAACAATACCATTCTAACCAGACGTATTGATCGCTAGACGCAAGGTTAAATGGTACGTCAAGGATTCGATAAAGGAATTCCCGTCTACTACAAAGCTCGTGAAGTAACGTCTGGTTAGTGACCGGACAGCACCTCAATGCGAGGTCTGTATAGAAACAGGCCAAATATGCGATTATCCGCTTGAGCCGATGAAGCCGGGGCCTAAAATTGGTAAGGAATGACCGTATCTGGCCACAGGCAAAAAGGCAGTTCGAACTGCGCTGACTGAACTCCAGGCTCTCTCCAAAAGCGGAGAAAATGTCGCCGTTTGGACGACGCAGCCCAAAGCCGCCACCTTAGCTTTCAGTCAAACTCATGCAATCCTAACCTACGTTCGGACAATAATGATCTCGACGTCCTCAATGATGAGTCTGAGACAGAAGGGCTGGTCCCCACTGATTATGCGGAGAGAGTGCATGGAACGAAGACAGATGAAGACGATCAAACACAAAATTCGCATCTGAATATGCACGATCTTTCTTACATACTCCACCCATCTCATGAATCGAGAATTCCAAATTCCGATCAAAATCAGAGCGCGTGCTTTGATGGTGGGGAACAGGGCGGGCTTCGCCGTGAAGCTTGCGCAGAACTAGGTGTGTCACAATCTGCGATGAATCAAATGTAAGTACTTCTGTGACCCCGAGGTTTCAATCAAAGCCGAATCTAAAGCTAGATGGTATAACCGACAGGATTCGAGCTTTTTTTGAAAACATGGTCGCCATCAATATATTTCATGAACCTTCATTTGCAGAAAAGCTTTCAAAGATTCCTTCTCTGTGTCAACTGAATGCCCTGCTCGCTGCCATAGCTGGGTATGCCTCACGTTTCACTGGCCCAAGAACAAATATCTCATCTCTCGATGAACATCGAACTGCGGGCAAAAGTCAGCAACAACCTGAATATTTCGTTGGCCGTGCCTTCAATTACGTGAACAAGGCTCTTGTGGCATGTGATGATGAGATGCCGCCTCTTTGCATTCTCCAAGCCCTCATTATTGCAACGCATTGTCAACTGACTCGAGGGGTTCGTGGAAAGGCATGGAGGTCTCTGGGGCTGTGTGTTCGCTTGGCATACGAGATGAACTTGCACCAGCTTGATTCCAGAACGGTTGCAAACTCCGACGATATCCACCAGTGGCAAGCGGACGAAGAAAAGCGCCGTGCCTTTTGGGCAGTCTGGGAAATGGATGTTTTCGCCAGTACTGTTCGTCAGACGCCAACCGCCATTGACTGGGGACACATGGAGATCCTCCTGCCTGTTGATAACGCCAATTGGTTCTCGGACCGCCCCAGTTCAAGCTGCTTCATGGACGCTGACCCAAATCAGTCTTGGAAGGCCCTCCAGGATACTGGCAACCAGTCCCCAAAAGCATGGTTTCTGGTGATAAACTCTTTCATGAAAGTAGCCCATAGCATTTCTGATCCCCAACGGCTATCTGCTATGGACAATCCGGGCCACTACCAGCCCGGTCGCCCCGCCCCAGGATTGGCTGAGGAGCGTTGCCGGAAATTGGAGAAACTGGGGAACGCAGTACGTTGCTTTAATATGGCTCTACCAGGCCATTTGCGTTATCGCGATCAGTATTTGGCCTTCGGCGCGCCGGTACAAGGGCAGCTGGAGTCTCAACGACAACAGCACTGCTCTTTATACAACATCTTCATCATGACACAGCTGGTTTGGTTGATGATTCACAGACATGATGCATTCAGACCTCAAACCCGTCAACCCGAAACCAACCATTGCTACCGTCCCGGGGATGTGGCCGGTGGGGGTATATTCAGCCCACATGACACTGAATGTACTGCACAACGACAATATTATGAAGCAGCCGATCGCATCTTAAGAATCGTGAGTCAAAGCTGCGAAGATCATATTCAGCACATCTCTCCGTTCCTTTCCAGCACCTTGTGGCTTGCCTCGGCGGTGCAGCTAGTCCGCAAACACTTTACTCGAGAGCCTGCGAATCGAAGCTTGGTCAAATCGCGGTTTGACGTTCTGTACATGACCTACAGGCGGTCCGTTGAGTTCTGGGATACCCAAACCGCTATGCAGCGGAATCTGGAGTCGCTCGAGGAGCAATTAGAAGCTAGGAAAAGAAAGATGGATAGTCGTGAGCGCCAAGCTTCATCAGCCCACCAGACGAGCCACATCGAGCGCCTCACGAAGAGGAAACGAACTCATAAGACCGTGTCACATACCACGGAGCAGGATAATGCCCTCCATCTTCCAACCACGAGGAGCGCCAAAAACAACCCTCCTGAATATATACCGGAAACACCCATTCCTGTCGAAACCTCAGCGTTGCCTGATGGCGATAACCAGAGCTATGTGAGACCGCACCCGGCTGCGGTAGATAGTATGGCGATGGTGGACATGATGCTTCCTCCACAATCCGATAGGGGCCTGAGTAGTGGGATGTGCATGATGCCTACTGGCGCCGATTATTTTGATCCAACGGTCCTAAATTTAGGTGACGCCCGCAATGATCCGATTCTGGAATGGCGCGACTTTGATCTTTCTGGTGGCATACAGGATTTGCTTGCTGAGTGGACCACTTACTGACCTCAGTGTCTTCCGGTTCAAATTTATTGTCGTTGGCAGTGTTTTCTTCAACATTGAAACTACGAAAAAGGGGTTCTCGTCTCTTTCCTTTTCAAGGAACCGACCGAAGAAAGGCCGCACGGGATAATTTCGCGCGAATTCACCCCATTTCCACCATAAATGCATCTATACCATTGATCAAAGGCTTATTTAACAAGCCTTACACGGATCTTTAGAGATAATCGTACACAATATTTGAAAAAACCCTTCGTCCATTGTCGAAATATTCCAAAACTACCAATATGACCGTAAACAGTACACCTCGGATCAACCTTGTTCGCATCGTCCATGCCTTTTACATCCACAAAGACCTCAACAAAGCCCATGAATTCTTACTAGACTTTGGCTTCCAGGAAGTCAAACGTGTGGGCAAGGATATCTATTATCGCGGCACTAGTTCCCAGCCATTTGTGTACTGTGCGCGACATGGTGAAGAAGACGTGTTCGGGGGCGCAGCTTTCGTCGTGGAATCTGAAGCTGACCTTGTCGCTGCGCAAGAGCTACCTGGAGCTACAGAGGTATACGAGTTGAGTGATGCGCCTGGCGGTGGTCGCTGTGTCACTTTCCACGACCCCGTCGACGGTTTCCCTTTCCACCTTGTTTACGGACAAACACCCTGGGACGATGAAAAAGCTCTCCCGCAACTCGATTTCAATTTCGTGAGTTATTCCGTTATTCTTGCATGCCTATTGTCTCTTTAAATATTGTCCTGACTCTTTCTCAGCCGACGGTGAAACACAGACCAGGTAATAAGGTGCAGCGATTCGAAAAGGGTAAGTGGATGAAGCAACTCTACCAACTTATTCCTCATCTTAATACATTCGAATAAAAGGTCCTGCCCCGGTGCACAAGATAGGTCATTTTGGAATGTGTGTCACCGACTTCGCCAAGGCCTTTGACTTCTATACCACCCGATTCAACTTCAAGCCGAGTGATGTATGTATTCCACTTATACTCAGTCTCTATGCGTACTGAAAAGCTCTCTTTCCTGAACATTAAAGCTCGTCCAAGACTCTACCGGAAACGATATAACTACATTCCTCCATTTAGATCGTGGTTCTGAATTGGTCGATCACCATTGCTTTTTCTTCTTTGAAGGTCCCAAGCCGCACGTACATCACTCGTCGTTTGAAACACATGACTTCGACACTCAGGTGTTGGGTCATGACTGGCTGCGCAGCAAGGGGTATGAAAACTGTTGGGGTGTAGGACGTCACATCATGGGAAGTCAGGTCTTTGATTATTGGTATGTTTTGTTCTACAGCATTCGTTTGGAAGTAAACTGTTAACACTATGAAATTGAAGGTTCGATCCCTCTCGCTTCATCATCGAACATTATGTTGATGGGGATTTGGTTAATGACCAATATCCCATCAATCGATCCCTTGCCTCGCCTGGCAATTTGCATGTTTGGGGTAGGTCTTTGATCATGACATGTCGTACTGTCTTATGAATACTAATCCGATGCTAGGCCCGGATCTTCCCCCCACCTTCCTGCAGTAACTTGGGATATGTGTTTCTTTCTTTCTGGGATTTATCGAAGTTTTAAGTGCGGTGCGGTATTACAAACGTCCAGTTCGCTCCTTTCTCAGGCTGAACAAGGAACGGAGCTTCTGGCCTACTTTAAATCGGGTGTCACTTTCAATATCAAAGAAGCTGCTCTAAGGGAGATCTGTAAGCACTTATGATATAAGAGCCTAGAGACGTAATAAAGTTCTCCAATACGTATCAAAAAAGGTGAAATCGGTTTGAGTTGGATGTTCCAGTCGGCCTAAACAATGCAGAAATCTTGGACTGAGGCGCGAAATTGGACCGAGAAATACCCCGAAGATCCCCCGTTGGGATTTCTTTGGTCTAGTTTACCATGTTGCCATGTTAGTTCACTATATCTGTTATCATCTCTGCCAATATTAATAGAATGCATTCAAGATCCCATTTCATTTCTGTTAAATTCCCCCGAGAAAATAGACCGAAGTTGTCCCACAGCCCCTTATAGAGATCTTATATCAGTCTATCTTCTTCTGGCTGTATCTCGGATTACAAGAAGGCACGCTTTGCGCTTCAGATCCCTGTGTTTCATTATACTATTACAATCTGATCTCTGTTCATCATCTTGTCTCAGACACAACCACTTTCACACAATGTCTCTCAATTGGACAAATCTTATCAGGTTCATAAGCGAGGAAGATGGACGGATACATCTGGGCGAAATTAACACGAAGAAGTATCCAGACATTGGACTCACGGTTTTGAGCGGCGAAAGTGTTGCAGTTAAACTGGTCAAGGGATCAATCTTCGATGGCGTTGTAACCGAGACCACTATGCACGTTGGACGAGTACGTGCCCTGAATCATTAACTACCGGTTCCTAGTATTGCAACTAACCATTGCTCCCGAAAATAGCTTTTGGCCCCCATTGAAATCGAGGAAGTGCCTATCATCCGGTGCATGGGACTCAACTACCGCGACCATGCTAAAGAAGCAAACATGCCAATCCCAGATGTGCCGGTCCTCTTCATCAAACCCCGTACGGCACTCAACGGACCCTACCCGGCTAAGATCAATGTGCCGACGATCGCACAGGATGGCTCCAGTGACTACGAGGCAGAGCTTTCCATCGTTTTGTCCAGGTCAGGCCGAGACATCCCCGAGTCGGAGGCAATGGATTATGTTTTGGGATACACCTGCAGCAACGATGTCAGTGCTCGGACGCAACAATTTAAGAATAGCCAATGGTGTTTCTCGAAAGGTAGGAAATAGCAGATGCTTCTGTTCCCAGCCGACCAACATGTTCTGAGCCTCGATCTGACTTTCGATATGATAAAATAGGTCTTGACGGATCCTGCCCGATAGGTCCAGTCCTTGTTTCTCCCTCTGCCGTTGGAAACCCGCATAATCTTCGGATTAAAGCAATTCACAATGGCATGATGGTGCAGGATTCAAATACTCGGTGAGTTCTATTCAAATGGGCGGCTAGGGGGGTATCCCCATGCTTGCAAGTAACTAACCATGTTTGGTTGAAGGGAAATGATTTTCGATATTGCAAAGACAATCGCATTCCTGTCCCAAGGTACTACTCTGGAAAGAGGCACTATTATTATGACTGGAACGGGTCCTGGAATTGGTGTCATGCGCAGCCCTAAGGTTGTTTTGAATGATGGTGATGATATGAGAGTGGAAATTGAGAATATTGGAACTTTGATCAACAAGGTTCACTACGAGTGAGAGTCAACGGACAATTTATTATTAGAATTTGACAGAAATCTACACATATTGTTTCAATACTCATTGTAGTGGGGTTGCTAGAGAAAGCCCTTGCACCCTGTTATTTTATAAATATGTTAGAATCATTGAGCTCCTTGCAAATAAGCATATAACAAAGAGCTTCTGGATTTCAAATCAAGAAGTCACTTTTATTATTGGAGTGAGAATCACGATATAAAGGGCATATATCTTGGGTACTTATTAAGCCAAGGAGTTGATATTTCCATCTGCATTGGTGGTCAAACAGCCAGTGAGGCTCTCCTAGCGAATCAAGTGGCCATACCCTTGCAGGGTAGCCAAAACATTGTGTCGCTATCCAAACTTATGCAGGGCGAACGCAATTTAACCTAAACCTACGCTAGCTAGGCATCTAATTCACAAGTGGGAAGTTAAATGGTCGGAATCTTGTCCACTTTTGTAGTGAATATCCGGAACGGGGCCAGCAATCCTATTTACGCCATTTCCACCCTTAGCTGCTATAAGAAAAAGGTCTCAGCGTGAAAAAGGTCCGTTGATGAGACCTATATTTATGGCTATAGCACGACATAACTCTAATACCCGATCTACAACCCATTCATATTCTTCTGCGCTGTAATAACATCCCCTTTATCCACAAAGTCCGCCAGCACCACATTCGGCGCACGCCCATACAGCCCGGCACATAACGCCGCCTGGGCGCCAATACTACCAGGCCCCGTCGCAGCATTAGTATTGTCTGCCTCGTGGCGAGCTGGAATCTTTATGCCGAAAACATCGACATTAAGGAAGTGGTTGACTATGCCCATACGGCCTGTCGCGGCAGCACCAGAGGGCCGGTCGATGCTGCAGTTCGGAAAAGAGGCGTCTGTGACGCCGTAGGATGTCTCAAAGTAGTAGGCGAACTCATCTTGAATGAAGTTCACTTTTGTACTGTCGGCACCGTAGTCTGGGAATTGTTAGTCTCAAGGTATGGTCTATGTCTTTGTGTCAGGTGCTTTTTACCCAAGAATACAACCAATCTCTTTTCGCTGGAGATCATATCACCCAGTGTGGGCCAGTCTGCAATCGATAGCGGATTTGCAGAGGGAACGTAGGCATAGTCGGCAATCCCGCTGCTGGAGAATGTGTCTCCAAATTCGGTGATTGGTACCGAGTCTCCATTTGTTAAGAGGAGAGAGACAACTTCATTCGGATTTGCATCCAGCCAGGTTTTGATAGTCTCCAAATATTCTTTGAGAGGTCCTGCATCTTCGAGCAAGCATGATGTATGGCACAGCTCTATGACGTTCTCATCAATGACGGAGCGGTGTGTTTGCACTTGCAGGTACCGTATCCCCATGTCGAGTTGGGCTTCTATGTCGATATTCTGGTTCTGCTGGGGTAAGGGACCGACAAAGGCGGAGTCGTGAGACCCTATAAATGTAATATTTGAGTAGGACCGGGTACAGTACTCTGAGTGGCCGTTGCATGTTGCGGCTTGAGTTGACATCGACGGAGAAGATATATGTGCTGAAGACTGAGAAGCTCGCTGTACTAATGTATCTGTCCCTGACACTGCCAGCACAGGCTGGAGAAATAGGAGAGCACCCAGCATTGCACGTGCCAGTCGCTGGTTGATTTTGGTCATCGTGCTAGTCGTTTTAGGCTATACTTTGTTCTGATCGAGAAGGCGCGAAAGGGCGCTGGTTCACCTTTTATGTTCGCAGGCATTTTTCCTTTTCGTATCCCTGTAGATACCGTGATAAATCGCTGGTGTCCCTGGTCACGCAGAAGAAACAGCTGCCCCACAAGAGTGAAGATCAGCTGCCCCCGCGAGGGTGATATGCTCATGCCGATTCCTGTATACATTCCACATGTTGATTCATGAGCAAATCAGAAATCCAAAGCAAAGAAAACTGAAACTGACCATAATAACGTCGAATATAACATATAGCGCTGGTGAGATATCCATGGATGATCGTGAATTTTCCAGTCTCGTGACCGCAACCACGCACCAATAGCAGGGCTCTTCGATAGTCACCCCAGGTTGTTTCTCTGAGATAATTTGATTTTGAGACTTCTCTATTTAACCAAGTGATCTAAGATAGCGCATCTTTGGTGTTGCATGATCTTGCTAGTACCTCCTGTGCGGGTAAAACGTGAATTGTTTGGAACCGAACAGGATAAGCGCTGTTCATGATATCCCGTGGCAGCAATAAAGTATACCGCACTAGAAAATAGTAGCCCTTTCATGCTCATTTTCGGTAAAAGCTTACTGGCCCTACCGAATCGTCTGATCCCATTGGTGTACTGCCCTAAGTCAGTTACAGTCGGGGATATGGATGATCGTTGCTTGAACGAGATTAGGCTCGTTGCATAACTGATGCGACCTCAATATGCATACCAAGGTAATATTGAGGTTGGTAGTCATTTACATGATCAGTGACCGGTAGTTCATACGGTGTTACAATGAGCGAATATCATGCTTTATGTCTAGATAGTTGTATAGTACACCTACCGTCACATTCAGGGTTGATTAATTCATTCAGAATACCTTTCATGTTATCGAGTTGCTCCCATATTATCTTTATTTTTATTAGGCTTCTTCCATTTCCTGGAAAGGTATGCATTAAATATCTGATTAGAGGGTACCAGGATATCTCGGACGTTAAATTGCCACACAGCTTTCCCTCTTAAAGCTTCAAATGTCCATTGGCAATCCGAATCAAGTCCTGTGCCTTTCAAAGTTACATGATTTTATGCCGCGTGTCTTTTTGGGTCCTTCATATTGTATCACTGCATTATAAATGTATGTTGGGAACCCTCGATCGAACTGGTGTCACAGAAAATCAGGGATGATCTTCATGCAGTACTTTGCATAAAGTACCGATCGAGCTTAAAAGTAATACAAGTGATCTCATCATGCCGATACAAACCATTGTCTTGTTTATATAGGTAAGCTAAAATGCACCAGCACATAACTAGAATCCAAGCGCATTTCTTCAAAAAGAACATATGGGCTAATGAGACAAGATTAATGGCTATGATCTCAACGCCTCAAAAATAAAATCCTGTTCCTCGACCTTGGAGTGACGCAAAGGTGGACTATCATTCACTTGCAGATACCACGCATGAGAAGTGTAGTACGAAATGGAAAACATTCCCTCAACTATATATGGGATGAGTTATTCCAAATGAACAGACCAAATTCGAGACTTTGAAATCTATTTAAGGGCCCATACCAGTATCGAGCATGCGTCGCTTCCCCCGCTCAACCAGTTCTATCTACATTCGCTCTATACAGAGTTCTGCCATCCAACGGAGTCCACTTAGTCAAAGAACCCAACCAACAAGAGATTCGAATCCCGCAAATATGTTCCAACCCTACAACCTTACTCCGTTGGACCAGTTTTCGCCTCCAGGGCATTTTGCTATGTCTCTCACATTTAATTTGATTGACAAGAATCGTGCGCAGGTCCTTCAGCGAATGGAAGATGCAGTATCTTGTGTGTTGTCCAAATTTCCCTTCCTGAGTGGCATGGTAGTACCCTCTACCCAGCGAGATGGTAAAAGCAACGCACTTCAGGTGCGGCCTTCCACCGCTGCCGAGCTTGAAGAGGGCCCTATGGTAGTCACTCAACATCATACAGAGCCCACCGCTCTCACCGTGGATGGAAAATTCAACACTGCCTTGATGCCTTTCCCAGTCGTCTCCCCACCGCGTAGCCCTTCTCCCGTGCTACGGTTGAAGGCTCATGTGATAGAAGACAACGTGCATCTGGTTTTGTGCTTTGATCACCGGGTAATGGACGGGTCAGGAATTTTTGTTTTGCTCTATACTTTCGCCGCATTCTGTCACGATCTGAATGCCACGGGTCCATTCACAACTTCACAGGCACAAGAAGAAACAAGACAGCATATCGAGCAAGTTGCATCTACAGCCACACCGCGGGATCTTCAATGGACGAGCTTGCCTACCCCAACAAGCGAAGACGAAGCATTCATAGGTTATGGTCGAGTGCCCATCGGTTCTAGTCATGTATTCGATGGCCAAAAGATAAACATGCTGCTCGAGGCCTGCAATTCGGCTTTACAGTCTCTTCCTGAGACATATAGGAAGGATATTCCCGAGATATCGCTTCGACCGGGTCTGCTCGTCAGCGCAATGCTGGGCATATGTAGCAACCGGGCCCGCTTGAGGGCTTTCCCCGATGAGCCGCAACTCTCATCCGATATGTTCATCGTGGAAAATCTTCGAAAGGCACTCAAGTTACATCGGGGATATCTTGGCAGTACTATCGGCGCCACCCAGACCAAGTGTGATGGGTCTGCGCATCCTCCGCCCGATGTCTTGCAAAATATCCACGTTCCAGAGCCTCTCAGTCCGGTAGGGGCGGAGGATATTTGGCGGGTCTGCAATGTCGCCCAGTCTCTTCAGGAAGCATCCGGACGCCTGGACAAGCTGTATACAGAGGGGATGATCGCAAAAATGTCCTGCGAACAAGATTGGAGTTCGTTCCGACCTGGATGGGGAGTGAATTTCCTCGTATCTGATATCAAGTCAGCAAAGCCTTATGGTAACTTTGGGCCACTCGGTGACCTTGAATTGTTCGACCTGCATTTCGATACACAACCTGGCTATTGTTGGATAATGCCTAACCTTCCGTCTGACCCTGCATTGTCGTATTCATGCTGGAGATTGCGATGGGTTTTGGAAAGAGCAGCGATGGAGTGTCTATCGAGCGATCCCCTCTTCCGGTGGGCTTCAACTCCTGTTACAGCCTCCACACACGCCGAAGTCTAGTTTAAATGGACTATTATTCTTTCGTGGATTATACTAGTTAGACTTTGACGAACCACGTACTACGATATAAAGCGGGCATTTCGGTTTTTGATTAATATATACTCTTCTTGAGAAAGGTTCTGCGCATAATTCCTGTGCCATACATGGATTGTAAGACGTTAGGAGAAATATGAACGAAGATTGAAACATAAGTATAGGACCTATAATATAGTACAGGTTCTCTGACTATTGGAAGCCAGTCCAACCTTGAACTTAGAACAGCACCTCATCCGTTTATGTTTACAATCTCTTTTTCAATTCCTCCTTTGTCGCGGTGCTCGGTGCTCGTGTCCTCAGTTCTTCGACATCGATTGTCTTGATCTGAATTGTTTCCTCTCAGAGTTGTTTCAATCCGCCGTTACCCGGACCAGGTGAGAATCCCTTATTTATCAGACCTTAGATTACCTTGCCCTCGAACTCAACCTCTAACCCAGCTTTCAAAATGGCCCAGCCGGAGGAGTTCTTCCCTGCCTGCCCGATTTCCTTAGCTATCCAACCCCATGAAACTGTTGAATGGCTCAAGGGCGCCTTCAAGAACCCGAGAGCCAACACCAAAAGGTCAACATCTTAGCACTCATACAGATG
>PKQL01000680.1:0-14477 GCA_002916455.1 Penicillium sp. CF05 | reverse complement strand
ATATAGATATACTAGAATATTAAAATATCAAAATAACAAAATATCAAAATATCAAAATATCAAGAAAAGGTTGCATTTGATTCCAATGTGCTCCATGAGATATCCCAATTACAGTTCCATCCATCCCATACCCCGTACACACACAAAAAACAAAAAACAAAAAAAAAAAAGGCATTGCAGGTCATCACAAAAGAAAAAAAACATATAGAAATCCAACTCCAGACTTGATCATATCTCAAATCTGCCTTTCCTCAATGCATCCGACACAGCGACCGGCGCCGAGTAAAAGAGGTTGAAGGAAAGACCGAATCAAAGTCCGAGAGGGAGGATAAAGATAAAAAGAAGAATAGAAAAAAAACTGAAAACATCTCAACATCTCAACATCTCAAAAGACCCAAGTCCTTTTAGTTTTCGGTCCGGGCTTTCTCGGCTGACGATTGCTCGTAGCTCTTCTTGCCGAGCTTAGCGAACAACGACTGGGGTTTGCCGGCACTGTAGTGGATTAGCTTTAGGTCCAAGGTGTAGACATGTAGACATGTAGACATGTAGACATTCGGAAAATCACATACTTCTTAAACCGCTTGCCCTTGATATCGCTCAACTTCTTTGTGCAGGGACTCATGATATCGTCCGAGGGTGAGACGTAGGAGGTTGGTTGTCTACTATGATTTAGTTCCTTGCACAGAAAATAATATAATAATATTCGGGAATACTCACTCCTCGCTCGCTACTTTGCCCTGCAACACCTGGCGGTGGTACTCCATTGATGAAATGTCTGAACCCTTCAAGTCGGTCTTGTCTGTAGACAGGTGGGTGTTGGTTGAGCGGTCGGCCAGAGGCTGAGCTTGTGTAGTTGCGTCCATTTTGTGAATGTGTAGAGTGTAGAGATTTGGAGGGATTTGAATTTGAAATAGAGATTTCCGAGTATTGTAGAGAGGATTGAGAAGGGTAACGAAAAAACAAATCGGATAAGAAAAACGTTCACGGGTTATGGAAAAATGGGCGATTGTTGGCTGGGCAACTGAGTATGACGCCACATATTCTGGAGATTGTTACTACAAACATACAGCATACAGGTATCAAGGCTTTTTCATGGGTTGAATGGGTTTAATGGGTTTAATGGTTTTAATAATGTTGATTTAAAAGAAATAGTTAACAATACTCCAAAAAAAATTTAGTACAGAATTAAACCAGTGGGAATCATATCGTCGTCCAAACATACACGCAATAGGGTACATAGTACAGTGTACAGATGCAAAGCGCTAGTAAATAAAGATCAGAATGCAAGAGTCATAAAAGTATGGCTAAAGCCATTATAGCCCTGAAAGGGAGGATCACAGCTCAAGCGACCGTGGATTATCGGTACCCAGGTCAACATCAGCCGATGAGGCCATATCCAGGTCAACGGGGCGGCCATTCAATACAGGCGGCGTACTCTGAGAACGGGGTTGTGGGGTCGCCAGAGTAGGCACAGACATAGACTCCGGAGAGATAGGTTCTTCCACCTTGTCCGTCTCATCGGCACCTCGTTCTGTTGGAGAAGAAGACGTAGGAGTCGGTGGGGAATAGGCCGCAGTCGGACTAGCAGCGCTATCTTGGTCCGACGAGTCAGAAAGGTTTCTGCGATGGCCACTGTTCTCATGGTATGAGGATGATGTTGGGCGTGTCGACCCCGGGCTACCCGATGGAGAGGCAAAGATCGGTGATGAAGACCGCAGACTGTAGGACCGAGCGACCATTTTCTGAACGGCAGGGAATTCCATGTAGTTGTTTCCCGACCCCCGTGAGAACAGAACGAGGGCAAAGCAGCAAAGGACCATGATGCTCTGGATCACAGTGACTCTCTTTTGGAAAACTAGTTCATCTGCAAGGACACCGAGCTGGCCACTGAGTGAGTGGACTTCTTGGTGGTACTGCATGCGCTGGTGCTCAAATTCAAGAGCAACAGACTTCCAAACGTGATCGTACTGCTCGCGGAATTCTTTCAATTCGTTGAGAACAGTTACGTTGAGGTTTTCGAGGAAAGTAGATGTCTTTGCTAGCTGTCGCTTCTCCACCTTGTTAAACGCATCGCGTAAGATGCGAGACTGTTCCTCAATATAGAGAAGAGAAAGGGTTGAGTTCGACTCAAGCATCTGGAGCCGCTTGTGGACAGATTTGAAGAAAGATTCTTGGGTCGTGGGGTTTGCAGATGGCGGTTGAGTGTTTGTAGGTCTCGTCGACTCTGGATGAGGGCTGTTCTGCTCCTCTTTGGAATTGATAGTGGCCCTCCCTGTGATCTCGGATGTTGCGTTCTGCTGAGCGGGCTCCGACGATACGCTTGAGGCATCCGGAGGGGTCACGACATTTTTGGCAGGCTCACCCTGCTTTCGGGTATCCTCAGCTTGTGGGGGTGTGGATGGTCCAGCATTGGTCGCAGAGGGACTGCCTCCAACTACAGCAGTAGAGTTCTGTTTCGATGGTGGGTTGGTCTGGTCCGTTTCGGCTGACGTCGACGGAGTCCTAACTGACGGCCCGTCATCAATGCCGCATATGTCTTCATCTTCGTGTTTCGCGAAAGGCGACACGGCCTCTAATAGAGGGTTTGGACAAACCTCGTCCACCGTAAGGCTAGGTTCCACCGCAGGAATGAATTTCTCGACAGGCACCTCGACGGGCTTGTTTTCCAGGTCTTCGGGAAGCCGATTGGCTTCACTAGCCTCCAACTCCTCTACCTCAGCGCGGTCGGAGCTCTCGTCATGCTTGTACTCTTCCATCATGGTGGTACCATGCACTCGGATTAAGCTGACAGGACAGAAGAACTCATGCCCATAGTGCGTGAGGAACTCAATTCGAAGGTATCGAGCCCAGATAAGCGAGTTCTCTACTGCGAAAGCTTGCACTTCACGAGTGTTGCGTGCCTCATATACACCTAGTTCTTTCCACTGGTCGGGCTTCGCAGGATACCGATCCGAGACACTAACTCGGAATGTGTGGAAGATAGAGCTGAAGAACTCATAGTTGGCAAGAACAACCGTGTCAACCAGAATATCATCGCACAGTTCCAGGATAAGGAATTTGTTCTGAGCACGGCACTCATTGAGCATATAGCTGTCCTTATTCTCAATGAGCACAGAAGATGAACCCTTGCACTCAGGATTCGTTTTCAGCACCGTGGCTGCGCAATCAAAGGAAGCATAGTTGAACCGCTCCTTGCAAGTAGTGCCAGCATCCTTACGGCGTGACGCATCTCTGTGGAATGCACCCTGCGCGTGTACATCCACATTTCCTCTGCCATCCACGTGCCCCGCCTGTCCAGCCTCACGCGACGGGATATGCGAGCCCCAAGCGGTAGGACTAGCCTCGGGCGTCTCAGCGCCGAATCCACCAAATTCCAACTCGATCTCGGAATCATCGCCCAGCGAATCCAAAGCATTATTGATTCCTGTCGGCTGCCGGCGGTCTTCCTTTCCAGCTGCCGCAGCACGTCTGTTCCCTCCAACATTCTCGGCTGATTGTCCGACCTTCGCCAGGTTCTGTTTCTTCCAGTCCTCAAATGAGAGGAAACTAGCACCGTCCAATAGTGAGTCTGTATCTTGGTCTTGTTCTGCGTTTTGGTCTGGGGTCGTTTTCACTGTCTCTTCTGACGTCCCGCTCGATGCAGCAGATGAATTGATGACCGGATCGTTGGCTGCCACACTTGAATCGGGTGATGCCGAAGTAAGGTCCAGGTACATATCGCGACCCGGGCCCCAGCGCGTCTCCAGACACGGCGGCAGGTGGAAAAGCTCCGCCTCCGTCTGCCAGGTACTCTTCGCTGGACATGTTGTCACTGGTTTCGTGGGGAGAGCACCCTGCGACCCGTTCGGGGGTGGCTGGGCGGTCGCATTGGAGAGGGCGTTGTGGCAGAGAGCAAAAAGGATCGAGGCATGGTATATCCAGGAAATCAATGACCGGCCCGCGGTCAACATGCTGTCGAGTTGATGATCAGATAGTCGTACTTGTATAGCTCCCTAGGTGAGTTCAAGCTATGAATTCGATCTGCGTGCTATGCGCATCGTGGCTGGGAGTAAGAGCAGCCGACTCGGGAAGTTTCTGGTATCTCACTATATGTGCGAGAACCTGCGATAAAGCAAACCCGAGCTTAGCGACAAATGGCGGTCTCCAGGAAGAAATGGAACAAATGGCACCGGTGACATCTCGGCACGTTAGCTCTGACCGCCTTTCAACCGAGCGTCAGCGCACGGGGACAACATTCATGATTCAATATATAGACACTAGAACCAAGGAGAACAGTCTAAACATCTAAAATTTACAGAAGATAAAATTCTTTGCGGATGATGATCAATTTTCTCTTTTGTCGTAACTAGTTACAGTATAACACAAATAAGAGAAAACGGCCGCGGTTATTTCACCAAGTCATCCTACCAGGGTCAACTTCACCGCAACTCATTCCACCTTTTTCCTTGAATCCACGCCAACCATGTAGTTCGTACGCGAAGAAAGCTTCCCGTCATTATCAAATATCCACCAGCGCATGCCGAGCCAGCCTTCTAACCTTTTTGTGGTTTTTCGTATTCGTCGTCTCCGCCCAGTGTCCTTTGACTCTCGGTCTGGTATTGTACAGGAAGAAGAAAGAAACAGTTTGGACGACCAGGGAGGATGATGCAATGCACGTGGCAATGCACCGTTGAGGACAGACGGAAACAGACGAAACACTCAATCCGATAACAAAGAGACACAAGACAAGAAAGCGCAACATTAATTTTATCGTGGGTAATTTTGGACTTTTTTTTTCCCAACTGAATCGAGACATGCAAGCAGACAATCAACATGAGGGGAGACTATAAGGGGGGGAGTGAAGTGCGAGTGAATATCGAGAACCCTAGAAGTGAGTTTCATGCCACCCACCGACGAGATCGAGATCGTCGTCAATGCTTGCTTCGTCAGGAGGATGGAAGCTTCTAGGGATATTGCTGCGCCAATCTTGCCGTTCGAGCAAATGGCGGCGGCGAGCGTCCACAGGCGATGCGGGCTTGGATTTGGTCTGATATCCGGAAGTACCTCGACCCCAGTCGTGTCGCCGAGCGTTGGCAACGCTCTTGGGACCAAACACCTCACGCGACTTGCGCGGCTTGTACTTGCGCGGTTCATCCTCGGGTTTGTACTTGCGTCGCACGTCACCAAGCATCGACCACTTATCAGCACTGGATGGCTCTGCTGGAGAGTCCCGCACGGGGCGAGGCGTGCTACTCGACGTACTCGAGTCGCTGTCTTCGTCAAGAGAAAGATCCCCCAGTATATTGGGTTCCATCTTTGAATCCACATCTGGGCCATGAGAGCGCTGGTTGAGAGAAGCGGAGTCCGGCTCGCGCAATCTTGGGAGGGTAGCTCCCTGGCTCTCTTGGCTCCAGCTGCGAGAGTTCTGCTCACGTCGTTGGGCCACGGCAAGATCCTCATTCTCAGACTCCTCTTCGTCCCACATGTCGCACCAGCTCTTTGAGATCTTGTCGGCACTTTTGTTTCCAAAGACCATCGACAAAGAGGGCAGGGGCTTCGTTGCGTGAGATGGCAGTGACCCAGTGATGGAAACCGGATCAGAGCGAGGAAGAGACGGCACCTCACGCTTGCGAAGGTTGAGCAAGACAAAGGATTCACTGAGCTGAGAGTCCAAAACAGAAGCCACTGATGGGGTTTCCATGCGGGACGAGAACCACGAGGTTCCCGCAGCTTCGGAGGCCGGGAACAGATCTTCGCTGTAGCTCTCGTTGTCAGGAATGGCAGATAGTTGCCGGATAGCCTGGGGAGGGCTCGACTGGAGCGCCTTTGCCCACGGGAAAGAATCTCCCTGGTTGACATGGGGGCTCTGAAGAGACGGGGTGCGAAGTGGTTCGCGGTTAGCGCTAGCAGGAACCACCTCGCGGTCTTCGGTACAGAACTCATCGAGAGATTCGTCGTCGGTAGTGAAAGAGACCGCGCGAAGAATGCAATCACGCACACCCAACAAAGACCTCTTGGAAGGATCAATGGTCAAGGCATGGGTCAGGATCTCATAAGTATCCTGAGACATGTTGGGGAAGATGTCGAAGAGCGACTGGCGATCGCGCACGTAATCCGCAAAGAGTACATCGGACTCGGTGGGGGTGACGAAGGGATTACGAGCAAACAGAATATTCAACAGGCAGATACCCACAGACCAGATGTCGGCCTTAGCGGGAGAGTATCCCGTCGTTGTCGGATCATATTGCTCGGGGGCCATGTAGCGGTCGCTGCCAACACAAGCCTCGTGACACCAGGAGTCTTGCGTAGCGAGACCAAAGTCGCCTAGCTTCATGGAGCCATCTTGTGTCAGGAAGATATTCTCCGGCTTAATGTCACGGTGATACAAGCCATTGGCATGCATGAAGTCGACGGCACTAATCAGCTGCAACATGAAATCCCGAACGTGCTCGGTCTCCAGTGGGCCACGGTTATGGCGGATCGCCTCGTATAGATCTCCATTGGCACAATACTCCAAAACAAGATATGTGTGAGTCTCGGTGTCGAACGTATGAACCAGGTTGACCAGGTTGGGATGAAAACCAAACCGCCGGTGACACTCGAGCTCTTCGAAGCGATCGTCCGAGGAACCCGTTGAAGCCTTGATTAGACGCTTGATAGCAACATCTTGGCCGGTCTCGGTATCTGTGGCAAGAAATACTATTCCAAAAGACCCATGGTTGAGAGGGGCCACAGTTCGAAAACGACCATCCAAAAGTTGGCCCTCAACGAATTCTTCCTTCGAGCACTCCATGGTCGACATGATGGCCTGATGAACCCAAAAAGGGACGAATGCAGAGATGAGATGAAATGGGGGAACGGACTGATGTAACGCTCCAACAAAGAGATGAAGTGAAAACAAGTCTATGAGCCGCTCAAAAGAACACTCACGCGGGTCAAGAATGCGTCGAAGTGTGATAAGCAAAAAGCAACCAGGCTAATGAAGATTAAAGAACAAGGAAGAAAAGTATCAGGCGCGGGATCCCAAGGTAAATAGAGACGGGCGAAAAGAGCCGAGTGTAGTCAGGATATTGTGATGAAGGGGATCCTGAACCGTCTCGGATTGTCATATAAAAAAATGTACTGGTGAAAGTTGATGGACAGATGAAAAGAGGAGAGAATGATGACGCAATGGCGTAGTTGAAAGAACCCAGGGAGGGTTGTTGACGCTAAGGAAATGGGTAAAGACCGTTATG
Organism: Penicillium sp. CF05; assembly: GCA_002916455.1. NCBI lineage: Eukaryota > Fungi > Ascomycota > Eurotiomycetes > Eurotiales > Aspergillaceae > Penicillium > Penicillium sp. CF05. Next base: position 7,263 of record PKQL01000680.1, on the reverse strand, counting down.
TGCTCATTTGTATGTCGTTTTTCGTTGGTTAACGGGAAGGGGTCCCAGGTGGACGACACGAATGTGTCAAGAAAGAGATGGACAAGTGTTTGAAAGTCGGCCTGATACCGGATGAATCGAAGAGAGTTGAGACAAAGCGCTGCGTAATATCGTAATTTGAAAAGGTCAAAGATGTATAGGAGAAAAAAACGGAAAAAGATCCTATGAACACCGGGTTCAAGGTCGAAGGCCGTGACTCAAGTTGAAGATAATTGGGATTAATGAGTCATGAGAGGCCAGATGGTATTGTCGGGACAAATTGGCTGGGCGAATTGAGGGATCCGGTAGAGCACCCTTCTAATCCAAGTTGGAAAAGTAGAGATACTCGATGCCAGGTTGCCCCTGAGGTATGAAACTCCAGAAGTACTCTCACGATAAGGCTCGACCGACGAAAGGTAGGATTACCCACAACGCAGGGAACACCTTCGTGTGGATTGAAGTGACGAAGGCTGGAAGTATTGATAGCACAATGGCAATCTGACAGACCGGGATTGGGACTCCTTTATCAAGTTGATGGAAGTGAGTCACCCGTGCTCAGGGTGGACCCGGAAGACCGAGGGAAAGGGGTTTCGGACGTAGAGGCGAGAGGAATACTCTTCTGCTTGAGGGAGATCGGGATCAGACCTTCGAAGCTTGAAGTTGTCGATATAAGAGTACAGGCCGTCAAGGGTTGGCAATGTCTTGATAAAATGACAAGCAGACACGGCAATCTTTGGTAACCTTGGAAGCGCTCGAAGTAATAGAGAGGTGACGGATAAGTGATGCGCAGAGAGAGGATTCGGAAGGGTAGAAAGGCGGAAGGGGAGGTGGGATATAGGAGAGACGAAAGAGAAGATGATAAGGGAACGAGAGAAGATGGATGTTGATGGTATAAGGGGACAGAGAGAAGGAGCCAGGGAGGAGAGGTGTTGTAAAGGCGTGAGGGGAATTGGAGAGGCAAAATGATTGGCCATACCGTTTGATACCGTAAAATACAAGACAACCCTCGTGGGCGGTTCATCCGTGTGATCTGCATTGCCCACCAAATTTGACTATATTTGACTGGCACCCAAAGGTCCTTGGCCCGTTTCCGTCTCCCGGGAAATTTTGTAACGTATGGAATGGATACCGGTACTGACGAATGGTCCAATCGAGCAGGCTCTCCAAGTTTCATGAACCTTCCAGGCATTCCTAGCATTCCTTATCCTTGGTCAAAGACGTCAAATATCTACGTGATCTCGATTATTGTCCAATCTTCAATGGAATCATTGTCTACGATAACGTGATAACGTGATAACGTTAAATTCCATTGTTGCCATTTCAACCTCAAGTTTGGACCCCATTCATCCAACTACCTAGCCCTATCTTTCAGATTTCAGACTTTCGAACATCCCAAACTTTCGAGGTTCTGGTTCAGAGACAAGCCAGTCACAATGACGGTCGACATCAGCAGGGGCAGCCCTTTCCCTTGGGAGTTTTCGTCGGCCGAGGGCGGATCAAGGTGGCGCGCTAATCCCAATGCGTATAATTGCGCAGCCAATTCTGGGGCTACCAGCCAATCAGAATAGATTATCTGGCCACTATTTACAGGCTGCATGACGCGATAGAGTGGGATGGCGTGATCTCTTTTGATTGGCTCACCCCGGATACCAGCCGGTTATGCCGTTTCTTCCAAGGTGTATGCGCTGTATGGGCACCCTTCCGCAGGTACTCATATGCATAGACTCGTTTCGGAGTGGGACCATCTTGAAGGACCAGCTTCCAAGGGTTCGGGTTCTCTGATAATCCTGTGTTGCACCACTTGCTGCACTATTAACGTTATTCTTTGCCGCGCGGGATTTATGAGACAAGATTCGTTTGAAACATATTATCCATGGTTTGCGGGGTTTTTGTGCAGAATTCGACTATCTTCTACCAGCGGGAAACGATATGATCATCAGTTACTGATGTGGCTCCAGTACAAGTAAAAGGACGTTGGAGAATCATCTCAACCCAAGAACTACAAGCCACGTATGTTGGATGTTGTACTTCTAGTGGAGCGTGCTTCTAACTGTCCCAACCACCTTTCAGACACCCACGCAGCCCTGTCAAGCGGTGAAGGGGAACGCCCCAGGTGGTCTGGTCTTAGGTCAGGTTTGACCGCCTCCTGCGACCTGCAAGGTCAAACCTTGCAGGTCTCATGTTGATAGGTACAATGTACATACAGTTTTTCCATTCAAAGCATTCTCAGAAGTACATAGGTACATAGTACCTGGACTTGCTTGAAACGATAGAGTTAATGTGGATAATGTGGCACGACTTCGGTGTCCGGCAACTACCTAGGTATGCATCACGCGACGTCCCATCCATTTTACGTCTATCATCACATTCTATTCCATTCTATTCTCATTCCTGTCGGAAATGGCATTGTATATGGTCATATCCACGTTTCGCTGGTACAATGTTGGGTGCATCGTGCCTAGCATTTGTACATCGCACGCAATATAGTACTCTCTACTTTGTATTGCAGTGAGATCTGCAGAAAGGCGATGTGCACGGCTCAGTGTCTGGTCCTGATCTCCCCCTCCATCAGACATCAGCCATTGCCGTTGGCTCTGCGATTATCATTCCCGTTCCCTTTAATGCAGTCTCGAGTACAACGTATAACATGAATGATAACGTCCGTACAACGATATGCTGATATGCTGCATATATGTAAAACCTACTCTATAGTATAGTCTACATTATTAAACCCTTCACAAACAGCATTCGTCACATCCAATGCTGTTCATTCACCAGAAGAAAACGATCAGCACATGATAAACTGTATACAACCGTCGTATCAACCCCCTAGATATTGGTTGAAACGTGTCTCTTCTTTAAATTTACATCGGGGGTACGATTGCGTGGTTTTGCCTGCGTAGCCACGTACATGACTACACAATGTAACATGTACCTAGGTAGTGATAAACATGATACCGGGAGTTATCTTCCGAATCCGGCATTTTCGATATGATATGAGATATGAGATACGAGTTGCCTTATCAAGCCCACGGAGCATACTCCCGAAGACGTTGCTGGAGTGGAGGAAGTATCCTCCGATATGGACGATAACAGTCAGATCTCCCAACAAAGATATCCATGGTTCAATCCGAATCATCATTATCATACGTAGACCATGGACTATCATAGACTATCATGCCATACCCCGCACGATCGTCATTCCATGATCATATCCGGACGAGTTCTGAATTTTGAATCCATGTCAGACGGTAATCGAAGGGTCACGATAGTCCAAGTGCTATGGAAGCCCGATAATGGAAGTTGGTGTGGCACTTATAGCATTGGACTAGTATGCATACATAGTAGCATACGGCCGTTGAGATAATGAGATCATGCCTATCATACCTTCTACGAGAATGGGGAGAATGGACATGCCAAGTCAAAAGAGGGGGTGAGATAGCCAGACTGAGGAGCCACTTCCCCGGATTTTGGTCTCAGCTGGTTTTCCTCAATTGGACTAACCTCGTATATTAATCTAATATGTTACCTAAACATGGAGCCAAAGCTTTATACATTCTAAATTCATTCAGTCCGACTGTGTGAACTCAATGTGACTTGAGACTAGGATACGTTGAAGGAACCGGCACACTGCATATAGCCTGTGCGACAACGGAGTACTCAACATCTCCAGGACATCGACATGCATTTGCATTGCGCGATGTACGGAGTACATTGTAGGGCGATCCCAGCCTCCTGTAGGTCTCTTTTTCTCCGGGTGCGACTCCGTGCTGCTGCAGGAAAAGAAAACAGAGATTGGAATTTTCAAGGTCGATGCAAGGGTCCTTCTTGCCTGGGGCCTTTTTCTTTTTTCTTTTTTTTCCCTCTCAAACGCATCGTGGGAAGGGACTTCATGCTGTGTCAGTACAACGTATGTTCATGCTTGACAGGTCGAGTTCTTCGTCCCCGTTGCCGAGTCAACACGGGCATGTTCCCCCTTCTTTTTTTGCCTTACAGGTCGAGTCTGTCGCCTTGTCAGCGGGGAGAATTGTGTCGATGAATTGGCTACTACGAAGTGCAGCATATTTGCCCTCGGCAGCTCCGTTGTAGTTCATTTACCCTATGACTTTATTCTCCCTTGTAGTATGTTCTGTTCGGAGATCCTATTATAACATTGTAGCCATCATAGCTTCGGGTATACCGGTTAAACAGTGTTGTTTACTATAGATGGCAATATATAAGTATACAACACAGAAGGCAGCCTTAAACAAAACACCGTTCTCGGCCTCTTAATCCCATGCCACATTCCACCGGGACCTGTCAACGTCATTCGACCCTGACATGCCCCTTTTCGCTCAAGGTGGATCATTGTTACACTTTAATGACTCAGAGATACTCCGTACAGATTGTAATTTTTTTTTAAAAAAAAAAAAGGTAGTCCTCATAATTGAGTGACGTTGAGAGACCCATTTGAAACGGAAAATGAGTAATAGGGTGGAGACCAGCTAGGCAGGGCCAAATGGATCTTTGGGAGTCATTTCTTGCTTCTATTTACAGCGTATGGAGAACTTCGGATTGGTACTCATTGAGCTCCGCTTGCATCTAGACTCTGTGTTTACTTGTGCGATACGTACTGTACTTGGGGTCTGTGAGTGGAATAATGGTCGTGTTGGGAATCGGCAAATTCACAATCCGTCCCTTAGAGTTGGGTCAAGTCCAACAGTAGTAACTATTCAATAATTAACATTGAAAACGGATATATGGAGTGCCTTGTACTCCGTAGCCAACTCACTATTGACATGATGTGGATCTATCTGTACACATGGTCGCGTGGATCACATAGGTTGTCTTCAACCTTTACAGCATAAGAATTGTGTTTATTATTTTACTTACGTTATAGTAGGTAATTAATTCTCTATTCTCTATTCTATGTTGTATTTGTGTCTAGTACCTCTGCCGAAAAATAAGGACCCTTGGCTGTTTTATGTGTACTTGGTACCTGAAAGATCTACAGTGTACGATATATATCTCTATGTTGCACGGAGTAGTTGATAATCAACTCACCTCTCCATATTTATAGAACCTGTGAACTACCAAAACATATACATACCTAGGTAGACCAAGAACTTATAAATCTTAACACACATCCATCGTAGATTGATATATTTCACCCATTGAAGTCTCGACGGAGGCGATGATTCATAGCAGGATGGCCTCTGATTGGCCGAGAACACCCAGCATTCCGCGATAAAAAAAAAACCGACCGACTCAATATCACCAAGGATGCCGCGAGAGAAAGTCCATTCTCGATGATGCAAAATGAGCAAGCGGACGCTCGAGGAGTCCAGGGCAGGTGCACATGTGTCACCCGATCCCGATAATAATGGCTTGCTGCCTATCCAGGACCTGCTCTCTCCTGGCGAGGAGGACCACGGTCAATCATCCGGACCCTCCAAGAAACCCAGAAACTTCATCGCTACTGTTGTAAGTGATCTTGTTGCCTCGCCTATTCTATTATGTGATGCGACCGAGTCCACCGGAGGCCGTTAACCCCCCAGTAATAGGCGTGTGAGACTTGTCGCTTGAAAAAGACGAGATGCGATGAATCGCGGCCGAGGTGTGGACTATGTAAGTCGCTTGGCCTAGAGTGTGTTTATAATGAGCGTAAATCTTCGAAGTAAGTCGCCCCTGGTGGGTTTTATTTCAATTGCTTATACGATTGCAGACGCGACCAATCTCTTACGATGATCATGAGCACTCTCCATCGACTGGAGACAAAGTTGGAAAACATACCAACGTCTATTTTAAGTGATCTGCAGTCTCTTCAGAGCCAGATTCGTCCTCCTACTTATGAACCGCAGGCGCAGCTATCGCCTGCCTTTGGTGGCGATGGCAACCAGCCCCTACCCATGCTTCCCACCAGCGGGGATAACTTCACACCCGCGGCAGCTGGGGATGGAGATGACTTTGAATTTGAAGAGAATCAACCAAAGTCAGACTCGGCAGGCCGGATCTCCATCTCTTTCAGTCAGCATGGTGTCATCGTGTGGCCTGGAGCAAGACAGATCCTCCCGAAGCAGTTGCTCGCCGCCTATGAAATGCTCGGGAAAAACTATGTCATTGAACTGGAATCAGCGCGGCCTCCGCTGCCGATGTTTACCAATGCGTATCCGTTGCAAGCAGGAGATCACTGGTTAGAAGTACTTCCGTTGGCAATGATCAGAGGTCTGGCGGATGCATTCTTCAGTGTTTTCAACCCCTCCACGCCGATTATGGACAAGGGGTTCTTCTTTTCCTTCACTCTTGGCTCAGCCATTGAGAGTGGCTTTGGATATAATATAGAGAGCTGCCTAGTACTTAACGTACTAGCATTGGGCTGTCTCGCTGTTCTCGCCTACCAAGAAGGAAACTACCCTTTGCCGGGCACTCAGAGCCATCGATTTGAACCTCCAGAATGGATGAACGTGGTTTACGAAGAGCAGCCTGGACTGCGGTTCTTCAACGAGGCTCGGCGGCGTATCGGCTTCTTGATGTGCGACAACGATATTCAAAGTTGTCAATTCTACCTTCTTTCCTCGTACGTATCCATGTCCTAAGCTTACTATTATATCCAGATTGATACTCATCTTCTATAGTGTATATTATAGCCAGATTCCCCGTCCGATCGATTCCTGGACAATGATTTCCCGCGCTGCTACTTGCTGTCTATCAATGTTGACGAAGTGAGTTCTGCCGTATACATCTCAAACACCCAGGATGATACTTATTCGTATACAGCCATAATGTGAATTTTGATGAATGGGAGGGCGACATGAAATCCCGCGTTTACTGGAACTGTTTAATGAACGAGACCATCCTCGTACAAGAGCTGCACCTCCCATCAAGCGGCCTCTCTCGTCTTGAAGAACGAGTCCCAATCCCCAAATTCATCGGCTTCGAAACGACCGGCTACGCCTCAAACCGTTTCAACGCATCAAGCGTAGTTGATGACTCATACTTCCAATATCATTTCCTGGCCCAAGTAGCCCACCGCATCATCCTTACGCGGATCCGCCATTCCCTCTACTTCTATTGTGAGTTACCCTGCCATTTCACCCAGACAACGGAAACAAAAGCCAAACTTCATCCTCTAACGCCCATCCTCCATTAGCGGACTCAGGAAGCTTCCCTCTCCCAGCAATAACAACCGAGCTGCACCATCAACTAGAACAATGGCGCACCAACCTCCCAACAACAATCCAATTCAACAACGCCCCCTACTCATCC
>PKQL01000679.1:0-14488 GCA_002916455.1 Penicillium sp. CF05 | reverse complement strand
GCACCTTTCTCATGTCGGAGAAAACGAGGTGCAGACGCGAGTAGAGGACGACAGCTTGGCCGGTAACCATGGCGTACCATCCTATCATGAAGGGGATGGACGTCGGGAGGTTGGACGCCTGAGAAATAAAGCGGGCCATAGCAGGAATGGCATGCACGAGAATTCCCCAGGATGCAAATTGCATGCTCCAGAAATAGAGGCCCCGGTAGCGCTTGAATGAGTCGAACGTGACAATCCCTGTTTCTAGGGCATTGTACGCGCCGATAGAGAACATGGACACGATCTGGATGATGGAGATATTCTCCATGAGGATGGCCCAAACATTTGTTGGCAGGCTGGTCATGAGTGTATCCATGGTCTAATAAGGCTTAACGAGTACAAAGAAGGCTAGAGGTATAGAGGATAAACGATCAGCAGCTTGGTTTATAAAAGCCCCTCGAACCGAGAACTGTCCTCGCAATGAGATCATGACATCGTAGCTAGGGGCTCCTTGGAAGCTCTAAAAACGTCTGGACTCTTATCGGCTTGGGGGAATATGCTTGGTTGGATTCCCAGTGGTCTGAATGGGTCTAACGGGGAAGTTAGCTATGTCGAAACCAAAGTAATTTGTAGTTGGGACTGAGGCATACAAGTGATTTTCAATCCATGCCACAGTTATTTTTGACGTGAAGGAAAGCTTTCTCACTATTCTCAAGTCATAGGGCTAGTTTCACGACGACTGCAAAACCGAGGGCGGGATCGTCGGCCCATGACTGATCGCCTCATCTTGAATCTTGACAAATGATTTTCGATGAACCATGGAAACACTGGCTCGGGGAGAAAATGGGATTATCCGTGGATAGATAGGATTTAGTTTCGATCTCATCGGAAACCTTACCAATAAACTTCTGCTCCACCTGCTTTCTAGGTCGGCCGTGGTTGAAGTTGTCCCTACAGTCATAGGAGAATCCAGAAGAATCGGGTATGCTCACTATGGGCGTAGACTTTTGAAATATTATGAGGTAGCACTACTGTATTCAAAATATTCTCGATCTCCAGAGTCTGAGGACGGGTAGAATGAGCCGGATGCTGGAAAAGGAGTGGGACCGCAGATGGTCGGCCCACACCGCCGACTCTTGCCATTTCCGTGAGCCAATCGGTTTCTCGGCTTTTCAGGAAAGAACCAGAAAATATGATTATGTAATCACAGCTGGTCCGTTCAAATCCGTTGAATGTTTATAAACTGTCTGCWAGGGTTATAAGACTGGCGATCGAATCTGGGCRGATGGAAAGCGCAGATTTCGGATTCGAAGAGAGTATACTCATCAAGGAAGCTAGTACAGGAGAAGATACATACCTTCTTGAACATCCTTCAAAGGACGAGACTAATGAGAACCAACAGGTCGCCACTCGACGGAGGACCAAGTTATTTTCTWGTGAGAGCAGGTAGGAGAACCCRACCATSGMTTGCTTTCAGCGTACCATTCTTTTGCTGGACACCTGCGTGATATTCCAAATACCTCAACTGCCGTACCTGTGAGGGTGGTCCCTTCAGAAGGACCAAGCAACAAAAGTATGTTGATTACTGGTCTGTCGAGACTAGGCTTGTGGATCGTGTCTGGACCTTTTTGAAAAACTTTGCTATTTCTTCTCTTGACTACAAATAGAACCTGCTTGATCTATTGTCCCGTGGGTCATCGCCGAGTTTTCTATCACAGGACCGTACCAGCGTCGGTCCATATTCACACGCGGTGTTTGATTGGTCCTACAAGTGCTTCCTTTGTCCAGTGTGTTATCAGAGTGTCATAGTAACGTTGCAATCTCGCGGGGTAAAATGGCGATCGTYGAGGACCCCTGCTCATGAGCCTTGGTAGTTGAAAATGCCTCAAATGATTGCCCTGGAAACTATGCCTAGGTTCCTGTTATGGCTTTTTCGACACGATCTAGAAGTCTCATAGCCAGTTATGGAACCGTGGTGAGCTTTTACGAAAGAAAATTTAGCACGACAGTGACAATGGTTGGTCCAACTTGGATTCCAAATCCTAGTTCCATAGAACGAAGCCCTATATATGTTTTCTTCTCCGAATGGGATGGAAGTATTTATGGCCCAACTTTCGGAAACGGTTGTAATAGTGGGACCGTGTAAATAGTGGAAGTTATATCTGGGACAATAGTACAACTACACCACACATGGCTGACGCCAGAGAGCCCTTCTTGTTTCCAAGAGCGGCCCGGATGGTTCGACTCTGGTCGATAATGAGACAACCGTATACCTCAACRTAGATCCCGATGTGGGGCAGTCGATCACTTCCTCCACAATAAAACCGCAGATCTTGTGCTTTCGCACTAGCACTAGCGCACCGTGGGGCCCCTGTGTCAATGGGATCTTGGCTTTCAGGTTCATGATGCCGATGCCGGCACAGCTGCTTGGCAGGAAGGGAGTCACGCTTTTATCTCGTTTCAGGGCYTTYRAYTGTCYCCACMTAAACYTTTAAAGTCGAGACTCCCCAGAAGGCCACTGCGATCAATCAGTTTTCACTTTGCCCGGCGTCTCGCTAAATTCACGTTCATTCACCGGATGGAAGGATTCAGCATGGCAAAAGACCACAAGCCCTCTCGGCACGTTGCAGACCGCGGTATTGCCACAACGAAGCTCGGTACTGGCAGGTCATKTGCCTCTTCGCCATGTTCTGCTCGATCGACTGTCTCTAGGTCCAAGGCGGTAGGCAAGCTGCACAAAGGGCTGGTAGGTCAATCTCTGTTTTGCCTTTCCTCGCTCGGGCCTTGTTKTAACCTTGTGCTTTATCTCATMAATMCCTTAATGAGCCATCTTGCTGACGTTAGGTTTTAGGGACATTCTATAGCMAAAATCGCCCGAAAGAAAAATGATGAAGCAACCCATCAAAAGTGTTTAGCTATRATGGACGAGGTACAAGAGGAGTTCCAGCTAGCCCTTGAAGAGATAGACAAAGAGAGAGCCCATGACTCCCAGTCGATGCAGCGTCTGCATGCTGAAAAGGCCCAGGAGACATCGAAACTGCAGGAGGCTATCACAGCAAAAGACAAAACCTTAGCTGAGAACCAGAGGCTTGAAAGAGAGCTCTGTCAATTGCAGCAGGCGCAGGAGTCATCGCAYGCCACAATGCAGGGCCTGGTCTCRTGGCACGATATACAGCCTGCTTTGCATCAAACACATGGCGAGCTGGTATCGGCGACTASTCGGTTCTGGAACACGATCGACGCCCTCCAGAACCGTAGGCTGGCATCCTACTTGCCTAGCTCCGGAGGGATCCACGGAAGTTGGCCCGAGCAGGATGGCCCGCTTGGAACTCTAGGTCACAATGCCCTACCCGGGTTTTCCGCGCCCAGTGATTATCCGCTTGTAACCCAGGAGGCGCCAGTTTCAAGCAACCAATATTGATCACTTGTGTGAAGCATGACAGACCCAGGGTTTGCGAYGGTCCTGACTTTACTATGGAGGAACTGGCTAGTCGGGTTATATAACTACTGCGCAGATAGATAGCTCATGAGACGATCTTCTATAACGCCACCGCCATCCCATGACAWYWGTAAAWATAGAAARCAAGGCATCGATCGGTGTTCCGCCGTGGAAATAATATTRACGTAAATCCTTTGACGATAAGACTCGCTCCCAGCTTGGAAGGCAGAGAGAATGTTCCATGGCTGCTTAATGTGGTTAGCGGGGCCCACAGTCCGGGGAGATGATGCGCTGATCAGTCGGAAGCAACCGAATGTGACTGATCATGACCGTGGTCCCCACCACTATTTGATAGCAATGTGACTCGGCGACATTCATGAAGAAGGTTACTGTTTTCTTGACGCTCCGTTGGCACATGAATTTTCTAGTCACTTGGCTGATAATAGAATCTTAAACGACAGCCTACGGTGCTGGCATGGACTGTGGTATTTTCTGGTCCGTCCACAGTGACCGAAACTCAATTGAGCGGGCTATCCGCGGGTCAGAAGATTTGGAATACTCTACCAAGGGTACGACGGCCAATCTATGCATCTCAAATTGATCCACCACTGAATGTAAACGTGAGGATTCAGTGGGCCAGGGATAGGGTAGTCGCTGAAATGATACCCAGGCGGTTAAATTCCCGAGGAACCGTGATGGCATGGGTTATCGTATCAGTTTACACTGTCACTAGCGAGGCCAGGGAAGTCATTTCGTTCCACCGGAGTTATAGTAAATATTTGTCTACTTTCCGCAGCCTTACGGTTATTTACAGCTTCCAGTCTGCCCCGGTAAAATATGGTTGGTCGCGAAACACAATGCGATGGTGATACCTCAGCTGACAAGGCTGACAACAGGCCCTGGTATATATTCTACAACCTCATCTTATTTTGATCCAGATCACTGCTGCGAGCGAAGGGTTCGCCTAGTTGCATTGTCCTCTGTGGTATTGTTCTCCCCTTCTTCGGCCATCATCTCCATAGCTGTCTCCACAACCGCCAACCGGTTGCGGATGTCCTCCAGGTCACTGCGAATAGTTGTAATCCAACTGTTTTGGTTATCCAATGTGTTTTGTATGGACCTGGGAAAAGTCTGCCTTTGTTCGTTATCTGGTGCGTCGCATAACTGACTTTGTTCGGATATCTAGTCTAATTGTTGTAAGCAGACGTATCACAAGCATCACTTAGGGGGGCGAATTGGCACTCACTCTGCGGCACATTGTAAGGCGATCATATTGCAGTCATCGGAGAGATTAGCCTGTCCGGGTTGTTCCAGTYYTTCTTCTGGTCTCGGGCCCATACTCCAGATGTGTGGAGGACTTTCCTGGCCATCATCCGCTGCGATGTCGTTGCGGTGGTTGTCAAAGGAGCCATTCTCCTGAAAGGAAGACTCTTCCTCCGTGGTATCACCTGCCGCGGAACTTGGCGGACTCCAGATATCCTCAGAGCCAGATGATGACAGGGACAGTGCACGTTGTAATCGGCTCCGAAAGCTTTGTCGTTGAGCAGTGAACGGAAGTTTTCGAWTTCTACCCATAGTTGAACCTGAATCAAGGTGGGATAATGAGTTCTCCCAGTCAGATGTTACAGGAGAAGTCGCACAGGCTGATGTGAAGAGATCGTTCTCCAAACTGGAACTTATGATCGGGGTGTGCAAGGCCACTATGTTACATCCGTACTTACAGCAATYTTCGCTTGATTTGGAATACATTCAGCCAATCAGTCACGAGTTCCATTAAACTTTAGGGGAATGAACTTTGTAGGAAGTCCAGTTTTGCCTCTAAAGKCTGTTTGAGGTTACAATATTCAGTACCCGGTGGGGCTTGGTCTTGGAACTCATTGGTGTGCTATTTTGGCGTACAGTAATTCCATTCRAGAACAATTTYCACAAGTACGAAATTGACAGCGAGACGTTCTTATGTCTAGGGRTTGTTTCAAGGCTGGTGGTTTGAGAGAGTCTGAAATACGGAATCGATAGTTCACTATTCATACTCACCGAACCGACTCCCCAGAATGGTCCATGGGTAATGTTATTGAACCTTTAGAAGATTTGCAGTGAACCAAGGGTACTTCGCTTTTTACTGGGACCTGGAGAGGATTTAGGCTCACTTTTCCCTTCTATCAGGGGCACAAGTCGTGCTATTGTCAGAAAAGGTCTATTCTGGTTACTTTTAGTTCATGCGATATGGCTCCTCGAAGCGAGGTGGCCTGGGAAGTATGGGAGGAAAAAAACCTTCTCCCCTGGCTGGACGCTCATCGGGCACTGCCGTGGAAAGCCCGCTCCCACGCATATTATGACCAATATCAGGTTGACCGAAGCGTTGAGTCTCTGCGAGGGAAAAAATACCATATTCTGCGCAAGCAACGTCGCACTGGTGCCRGATCGCCTAAACATGCGGCCCATCGAAACCGAGCAGGAACTCGTCGCTCGGTCGGCCGTAAGGCTTCATTGCCGAATATCCCAAGCAGGAGGCCTGCGCAAAATAGTATTGAAAAAGGGTTTCAAACAATCCTAAGGACCGAGCCCAGCCATACCGATAGCATTGAGTCGAGACCAGGTATCGACTATTCCCTTATCCACTGATTACTACAAGCTAATCATGCATCACAGGCCGCCCGATGCCATTACTCCGCCATTCACGACGTGAAGAAACGCGATCKTCATCGCAGATTTGGGACTATGTACATCGTGTCTGTGCAGTCAGAAAGCTGAGGTACCGATGGGCGGGACGTCCAAGTTATCAGCAGTTCGTTGGTAATTGCGCGACATTGTGATCTCGAAGCAGCAATGGCAGCTATCTCGRTGAATTAGGGTTGGAGGATGTTGCTACGAACGGAAGATGCCGCAGCTGAGCAATCAAGCTGCAGCGTGATGAATATCGATATGATTGTACGTATGAATTCACATATYATCAAAAAATAAACCAGCATCATTGCTTGAAATTAAAACAATAGCGGGKGAGTACCAAGGCATAGTTTGACAAAGTTAGTTTCATAGRGATCGTGGAACATGACCGGGATCGTCGATCAATCGCCGAACCCCGGAAAGTAAGGTTCAATAAGCCATGGAAACACTCGCTCGGTGAGAGGATGCGGCGGTCTCGAATGATCCTTGCGGAAAGCTTATCTACAAGCTTCTGCTCCACTTGCTTTCTAGGTTGCTCGTAATCAAGCCCTGCAGCCCAAACGAAAGGAGAACTGGGGCAAAATCAACAAAGCGTCGGGATTTTTATATACAGGATGTTGGAAAAGGCCAATATTCATTAGGGAAATTCTATATAATCAGCATCATGGTCGAGATCCGCAGGGTGCTTGGAATACAGTTTAGGTGCCGCATGTGGGCCGGTCCACAACGTCGACTCGTGTCCGGGAGCCAATCGGTTTCTCGGTTTTAGTGAAAAACTGGGGACATTTTACGGAAACTCATGGGTCTGCCGATAATTGGCATCGTTTCTAAAAGCTATCTGCTAAATTTCTCAGACTGGAGATCGAATTGGGCATATGAAGAGTAAATACCGGATTCGAAGGGAGTGTAATCACCATGGGAAAGCTTGGTGCAGGGGAAGATACATAGCTTCTAGAACGTTCTACAGTCTAGATGGACAAAGAGCAGCGTGCCACTTGACAAGGGGAACTTCTGCAGCCAGGAGAACACAACCACGGATCGGGTTGTAGCCTACCATTCTGTCGCCAAAGTCTACGTGATATTCCAAATACTCACTGCCCCAGCAGGTCCCTCCTAAGCAACAAAGCCCCGTTCCAACCGACATCGACAGCCGTCAACTTTGGGCCCGTGGATCGTGTCTGGACCTTTGGAATTCTTTCCAATTTCTTCTCCAGGCCAAAATAGAAGCTCCTTGATCTACTGTCCCGTGGGTCGTCGCTGAGATCTGCATCAGAGAACCGTACCTAGCTCTGCCTAATTTGCGAGCGGTGTTTGATTGGTCCGTCGGGTGCTATTTGTGTCCAGGTCCCATCAGTGTGTGATAGTAGCGTTGCAATCTAGCGAGGTGAGTGGCGATCACGACAACCTAGCTCGTGAGCCATGGTAGCTGCAACAGTTCACATGGTTGTCCTGAAAACCAGGCTCAGGATCCTATTGTATGCTTTCCAATACGGTCTGGACTTTTGTTATGCCCTCCCAAAGAAAGACAAGCTTCAACCTAAGATTGACAGAATGTCAGTGTATGTGCGGCCAGGGAGTAGAGGTTCTAGTAAAGGCAACATTAGCTGGCTGCGAGTAGAAAGGAAAGTAATAACATTCAGCGGTGCGGGGCTAGGGATGAGCAGGATTGATTCTAGCGAGACCAAAGGTCCTCCGGCCAACCGCAGGCCCAGTTCAGCGTTTCCGTCAGCCACGAAGTCTCCAACCCATTATTTCGGCATCTGTTGAAGCACTTCAACCCTCACGAAAGAGACGGTGGTTGTGGTTAAAACGGGCAGATGTAGAGTGCACCGCGTTGAGCAATTTAATTGCCAATTCAGCGTTATGTAGGAACCATTTTTTTGCGACGTTTCTTTCTTTTCAACAGTTGATGAAAGTGGTTCACCACTCAACGCACGATTTTGAGAGGAATGATTCCAGGTCGAGACTTGACTCAGTAGGCCACAAAGTCTCCAGACACCGTTTCAACGTCGTTTGACTCGCTTCAACGCCTACCAACGAGACAGTGATTCTCGCTACCGACTGCGCAAGTGGTTCCTTGGTCAAGACGTAGCCCAAACAATATAAAAGGAGCCGGATTCCCAGCCCAAAAAATTCAGGACTTCGGTCCTCATACTCCGATGTGTCATGGTGTCCCTCTCTTGCCTGCGGGCTTGAGCGTCTCCGTGGCCACGGCTGTCGCTGCTCCGAGCCCCGCGATGTAAGACATGCGCTCCCTCGTTGCCCTGAGCCCCGCGAGTGTAAAAATGTGCTCCCTCGCTGCCCTGAGCCCCGCGAGTGTAAAAATGTGCTCCCTCGTTGCCCTGAGCCCCGCGAGTGTAAAAATGTGCTCCCTCGCTGCCCTGAGCCCCGCGAGTGTAAAAATGTGCTTCGCAGGGGATTGCTGCGTTAACAAGGCCTCTAGCGATGTGCAGGCACCTCTTCGCGGTGCTAGGGACTAGTATTCGAGTATTCAAGAGTACTCGAAGAAGCAAAGATCTGCGCAACATCTTGATGATATATTTCGTATTTCGAAGGTTMATCATTGGAGTACTAAAATGACCGCTAGATGAATGCAAACCAATCCATCAGAATCGTAATTTCAAGATTCAACCTTTGTTGYCGAGTGCCGTATTCCCAACCCTCCTGTCTTCATGGTTTGCGGTCGGCTGGTCTTCCCGCCGCAGTAAAATGCATCTGCCATCAGGGCGTAGAGCGAACAAAACGGTGAGTATTTTGGTGGGTCGCGGAGTTGATGAACGTTGATGAACGTTGATGGTCGTTGATGATCGTTGATGGTCGTTGATGGTTGATGAACGTTGACGAGGGTGTTGATGTGTGTTGTGGTGGTATATGGCCGGGCGGTGAAGGTGAGTGGTGGTCAACGTCTCACGGCCTTTAGCGCGAGCCCTTTCTTGCCATCGCATTCACATGGCAGAGATATCAGTTTCATTGTTT
This sequence comes from Penicillium sp. CF05, assembly GCA_002916455.1. Lineage (NCBI taxonomy): Eukaryota > Fungi > Ascomycota > Eurotiomycetes > Eurotiales > Aspergillaceae > Penicillium > Penicillium sp. CF05. The sequence goes on along the minus strand of PKQL01000679.1, from coordinate 5,430 downwards.
CAATTCGCGTCGTTTCTTGTCCCCAGCTGATCATTCAGTTAAGTCCGCATACAGCCTCCAATTTGGTTGAGCTGGTCGAATGCAAACACCGGATTTCCCTCGGTTCAGCTACAATCAGGCAATACGCTCAAGATCAGACCTACCAGGTGTAGAAGCATTCGAAGAGGAGCCGCTCGAAATACCATTTGTTGTCTCAACTAAACATCGTGATGCGATAGACTGTTCCTTGCGTAGTCAAATTTATCGCTTCAGGCGGCTTGCAAGCCACTCAATCCTACTCTACTGTAGAATGCCTACATCCAGAACGATCGCGATAGTCAAAGTGGATTCGCGACAAAGACAACCAATTTAGGCTTCTTTGGCTTAAGAATCTACAAACGGGAGCCGTCGCACCCTTGTCAGTAATCCCCGCCAGCAACTACGATTTATATTGCGAGCCCATCTCCCATGTAGCAACCACTACTGCACTCAAATTGCCGATCACCGCTTTTTGGGCGTAGCACCCGAGTCCATGCGATCAAGCATACTCTGCTGCCCAGAGAACATGGTTGCAGCCGGATCGGGGTCTAGCAAGCGCCATCTTGACCAGATCTGGTAAAGACGACTCCGCCAACATTCACGACGGGCCTTCATGAGAATATATCCACGCAAGTGGTACTTTAATTGACTTGGAATTGCAACACGCATACACCTAACCCATTTCCCCGAAAGCAACCACATGAGCGCTGATTAGGAGTAGAGATTTCAGTGAAGGTATAGGATATGGTCAAAGAGGTACCACAGCCGGATGGCTCTGGGTGGCTCTGTTAGGGACATCAATGCCACCTTCAGTGAATATGTCCGAACAATGATATGCCACATGTCATCCAGAGCGCGGTGTGTCTAACAAATAGTTGATGATACAGGACATTCGACATAGGGGACGTAGAGAATTCGGCCATTCCTAGCAAGAGTTGCTTGCGCGCGATACGTTAGAAGACGATATCAGTGAGAAAATGATACACATGCTCAGCTTGACTAACCTGCAGCTGCAGTGACTTCCACGGTGAATGGTCTTTGCACGTGTTGCTCTGGCTTGGATAGAAAAGCGTGCCTATGCATCAAGTATACCAAAATCTGTCCAAAGACACCACAACATTTCTGGCAGCGCCCTTGATGCAGCGACGTGCATGTTCGATTGGTTCGTTTCCGCTCGTTCGTCTCCACCCGCTTGAATGGGTCGAGCAGCTGAGAAACGCGGAGTAGGATCAGGTGAGACGGTATCGGACGGTGATTCTTAGCTCGTGGCTCCTTGGTTGGCTCGGCTGTGACTCGGGACCAGACCGTCTCCTCTCTCAGTCCGTAGCTGATATGGCAATGTTAATCTGTTTGCCTCACCTTCTCCCTGCACACAGACTTGGACTAACAATCTGGCCGTCTGCGAAGGCATAGCTCACCTGCCATGAAGCAAGACAAAACCACCAGCATTCCTCGGGTCTTTGAAGTTCCAGGACTGAAAAGACGCGAGATGTCAATCGAGGACAATGACGACCACCAATTAGACGCAAGTCATTCGATCCACAAGGAGGCTATTCTTTCGCGATGTTCGAATGCCGAGACAGACGGTGGTTTAGCCCATTGTGCCTTGGACTTTGTATCGGATAGACATGACTGGTGCACAGAGTCGACTGAGAGAAGGGCCGAGACGATCTGAACCTTACACTGACTCATCGTCGATGCCACGAGTAGTCAAATGGAACGGATAGACGGCATGCGATCGCGTCTGTATAGGGAAGCTTGAGCAGACAAGACATATGCTCGCTTCGCATTCGACTCGAGTGACGGGAATATGAGGGATCTCCTGTTGTACGATCCGAGTCAGCAAGGCTTACCACTTGGACGAGTTGTGATGACTTACCTGTTTATAAAGATCGCAGAATGTTTGCTTGAAATGAGACGATCAATTAGCTTCGTGCCATATCATCTTACCAACAAGATCACTTACAATTGTCTTCATCAATGCAGTCACCATTCATGCCATGTTGTATTTAGGTCCGTCGCTCTCTCTCTCTGGCTGTCGCTTCGAAAAAGCCGCGCTGGGTGCACCGGGCAACTTCTGAGAGCCCAAGGCGCGTGACGAACCCATCCGCGACGACAAAGCGTACAGTCGTAATGAGAAAAGACCTCGCGATGGGGACGGGGAGAGGTTCATACACTCCGCCTTTCATGGTGTAAGGGCGGTGAGGTTGAGGCGGAAGACGCGATGGAGCACGCGTCGTAGTGACGCCTTGGTCTTATCTCCGATCCGGCGATAGAACTCCCAACAGGTATGTTTCACAGTGGCGATGGCTACTCCTATGTACAGTGGCATAAAAATCAGTAATGGTGTTCGTGATTTGGAGCACAAAAATTCGCAACAACTGATATAGCGCAGCGGAAGGCGTGATAAATCACTCACATTATCAGGGAGAATAGACGTCTCAAGCTTCCATGCAGCGCAGCTCGCAATCGGATGTCCGCACCCATTATTAGCCCGTTCCTTCTTCACCTAGTGTATGCTGCGTGGGTTGAAGTGACGGGGCCGGGGTCAGTGTGTAGGTCATGGCTTTGTATTGGGCACTGACGGGATGCTATCTTCGGGGCCCTTTGGTGCGATGTCAATGGTTCACTGTCATTCATTAGCGTGCGCTCGTGCGTTGTGGTCGAATGTCCTCGGTTCTATTGGAATCGCATCGTCTTCAGGATCAGTAGAATTCAGACAAGTCAGGCTAAGATTCACATACCTGCGAGGATATTCGCGCTTTCTCTTGGGAATACACACAGAGGCTGTACAGTAGGTCAGCTCAGTCGGCTGCTGTGGCGGAGGTATCTTCGCATAGACACCTTGACCAGCTAATCCAAAGCTCGTATCTTTAATCGGCTGGTGTGAATGGCAGTGCATCTGGTGGGAATCATACTTGTATCTCTCTCAGGCACTGTCTGGCTTCCTAATCCACGATGTATTCTATAAATGTCAGGACAGTGGGAATTTCAGTACTGGATCAATGGGGAAGAGCTTATCGAGTGGCCAAACTTGCTCGACTTTGCGTAGTCAAGAGAATGATTGCAGAGCAAATTGCCGGGGGTAGAGGACGTATTTATAGGCTTCTCGGCTCCTTCTGTTGTGTAAGTGCTCTGCTTGGTAGAACACGTTGAGGGACAACTCTCTTAATTGAGGCCGGTTGAAACCCATCTATTCCTTTCACCGCAATTATTTGCAGCGACATTTGTGGTGCCTTTAGATACTCAGCGAGACAGGCGAGTAAGAGTCGTAGTGACAAAAATGATGCTGAGTCGGTCAAGAAACGTTGGCTGACTGTTGAACCTTTCACGGCTCTCTAAATTGAGGCACTGGGTGCTATTCAATCCACAATGACATATTCATATTTGTGTTGTGATCATCTCATCTGTGAGCGACTCAACGTTGATTCACCGAAAAGCGCCTTCAATTTTATCCCTAGAAATCATGGATCCTTTTTTTTCCTAGCCTCGCTTCAGTGTTGTGTTGGTTGTGTGTTGAGCTGTGGGTCTGTCCGGCTAGACTGCGGAAAGCGAGGTCACAGTAGGATGTTCCTGGGGGGGGGCTCGACCCGTCAACCCGTTGAAGCTTGGCCCAACGTTGTCAACGCTCAATTTTTGAACTTGTGACCATGAAGATACATTAAGTTTTTTTTCGCTTTATTTTTTGACCTTCTTTTTTAGGTTACTGCAAGTTCTTCCGTTTGTCGACTTTCTGAGACTTTCAACCAAAGTGGAAAGAGGTGTCCGATTGAAATATATATCTTCCCGATGAGCGTTTATATCCGACCCTCAACATCGTGAGGCTTGGTCAGATATCCCCGAACAGCTCGCCAGACCAGGAAAATGAAACAAAACAGCAGCCCAGTGAATTGTCAATCCTTAGCCAGATAGACAAATCACAGAAAATTCTCATCATGTCCCCCCATTGGTAAATGAAACGATTCGGCTTCAAATATTTCGGCTGACTATCGCAGTTCTCCCTTTCACAGCAGGAAGCAGAAACAAGACGTACCTTGGCCACTGTACCCTTTCAACGAATCTTGAAGAGGCTAGCAGACATCGAACGCGACGATCCCAAGTTCGCCTTTCCCGCAGCTCGACTTGATGGACTCTATCGACGCCTATGGGAGTCGTGCGTGTCCAAGCACATATATGGCGAGAGACTAGAGCAGAGCATTCAGATATTCAATAAGACTGGTACGCACCTGAGAAAAGAGAGATGGACTGTCTTCAACTTCGCCACGACAGGCAGCTGTCCCGGCTGCGCTTTTTCGAGCAGGCACTGGAATCATCTCGGGAACGACTGACTAGCATGCTTGATGACTGGAACTACCCCTTCGAGACTGAATCTGACAGGGTTACCGGACGGCGCAAGAGGAGGGTGAGGGATTGTTTATTCAGGACTGTCTTGTCCCATTTTTAGACACAAAGATATTACAATCGACGTTGCAAATCAAGAGGAATTACCGCATACGAAGCAGCTTCTATGTTTATGACTGAGTATTCATAATAGAAGGGTATAAAACAGCTACCGGTTTATTTCCCACTTGTTCATTAATAAACTGTGTTCACGAACTATTCTGCATGTTCTGGATTGATCTACTTGTAATTGCCCGATGTATTATGCACAAAAAACCGTGGGTCCAGGGATAGCGTCGGGAGCAGTCAGCGAAGAATGTGTCGAGAGACTCGGATATGGTAGAGATTCCATACGAGGCCAAAGCGACAGTCGAAAGCTAGTGCCTGTTGTACGGACAGAATGCCAGGGGATTGTGTCTAGCAGCCTTCTGCGTATCCGACAGAGATTACCCAGGGCCGTTTCAACCCGCGGCAGGAAGAACAGATCCTCTCCTATAGTCTCACCAGATGTCCGGTCGAATCGCACAAATCGAAATTCTATCCAGTACACATCTTTAGGGAAAAGGAGCGCTGACATGTGGAGGAAAATGTCGCTAGCCCGAGTAGAGTTGGACAGAGGATCTGGACCTGTCCACTTGAAGCTGGATAAGCTGTCGAGATTGGTGTAGAGAAGGCATTCGATCAAGGGAGGCCCCTGAGTTTCGTATTCTGCATGGTCGTCTTTGCCAAGAAGATCCTGCCAAAGATCATTGGGATCAGTAGCGAGACAGGGAGGTAGTGTTGGTATGCTAGAGGACTCATGCCAGATAGCGTGAAGGTCGAGATCCAAATCGTAGTCTAGTAATGTTAGCGCAAGATAAAATCAAGGCAACAGGTACACACCATTGTTGTTCAATTTGTTCATTTCTGTTATTAGACTGGCCGTCGAAGGCTGTAGGCACGGAAGTGTATAAAGCAGTGATTTAACGTGGGTTGGGAGGGATGGAAACTGGAGGCTGAGCAGATTTCTCTCTGATTACACAAAATTAGGAC
>PKQL01000678.1:0-14496 GCA_002916455.1 Penicillium sp. CF05 | reverse complement strand
CCACCGGTGTCTCCCCCGTCGGTCCCCCCTCGAGCACCCCCTTGACCTCCATCCGTCTCACCACCAGCGCCGTTCCTTCCGGCACCGCCTCTGCTTCCCCTTCGGCCTCGTCTCCTGTTTTCAACAGCGCTGGCCGCAACGCCGCTAGCTTCGGTGCCGTCATGGCCGGTGTCCTCGCCGCTTTTGCCCTCTAAGCGCATTCTCTTAAAATGGAATTGCGTGTCGATGGCCTTTTCTTTTTTTTTTTTTTTCTTTCTGTTACAAGCACGGAAATAATGTTTGGTTATTTTCATGACGCTTAATTTATTGATATCTTGATATGGGCTTTCTGGATCCTGTCTTTCGGCTGAGTTTTCCGCATCTCATACCATGTTTCTCTTCTTGTGTTTTATTTTCTCGCATCTCTCTCATCTATGGTTGCGTAATGTGAAGTTCATGTCCTTACGCTTCTTCCTCGTAGTCTACTTGTGCTCAGGTAGATACTAGGGCATGGGTCGTGTTTTCTCCCGTATAGACTCGTAGATGTCTACCGTAATCTAGGATAGAAAACGAGGTAGTGCAGTTGATAGATCGATAGATAGTCTTGGTAGAGGTCAGAACCCTTGCCATGAATTCATCTACATCGCTTTCTGGCGACACGGAACCAGGCAAAATAGAGGCACAGCAAGGACTGGCAAATACTGCTTGAGCAAACGCTTGCATCTTCGTGTAGCACCAAACAGGTAGCAAACAGCTCGATGCAGCAAAGTGATTGCACTTGCAGATGCAATGCGGTCCAAGTCTGTGCATACGCAGACTATCTTCGAAGAACAGACCCTGCTCCAACCTACATACGAATTGGCTGAAGTTAAACGGCATACCGACAGAAGAAAACCCACCTATAGAAGGAAAACACAATATCAATTTAGTTACACTGCATGGTATTTAATACACGCTATTTTGGGCCGTCTAGGGTAAGCATGCACCTGGTCTAGCCGACCTTTGTGACTTTAATTTATCAGCTGAAGTTTGGGGGAAAACCATATCAACATCCTTTTCTTCAACGACATTACCAATATATGGGTACATAGTTGTAGGTACCAAAGAGATGATCAAAGTTGCTAGAGTTCAGATATAGTGTAGCTTTCTTTGATTCGGTGATATATCACATCCTACAGATGTATTTAGTATTAGTAGAAAACTCCTCTCCTTTTAAGATATCTATAGCAACTAGTCTGTTATTCTCTTCTCGCTTTTAATCCCAGGGACCGCACTTCCCCCACGCTCGTAACAGTCCAGTCTCTCTAAAGCCACAACAATGGATCATGAACGCCTTTTCTCTTGGCTTGTCTTCGCCACCCTTCCCCTTCTAGTCATGGCCTTTTTGAACCATTTCCTCACGCCCATACTAGCCCTCCTAGCGCTCACAGCCCTCAATTCTGTAGACCAGCTATTATATCGACTCCGCCTGTTCATAGAGTTCTGATCCTGTACTATGGGACCGTACGCCCCCAATTCCAAGCACTACTTTGGTCATCAGGTATCAGGTTGAACATGACTGTCAACGCATTAGTTAGGCTCTATGATCATTAGTCTGAACTTCGGCTCAACTCACGCTCACCAAAGGCACCGAATGTATCGTCAAGTTGTTCGAAGATATTCGCAGACGGGTATTCAGATGGTTCGACGGGTACTTGGATCGGTCGGTCATTCGGTCTCCTGTGGTCGTGTGTTGTTTGAGGCTTGTGTGGCGGCTCTCCCGAATGGGACGGCGCGTGAATTGTTGACATTGGGGGATGATCACGGAAGACATCTCGCGAGGATGGGGAATGACACCCAGTATGGTCTATACAGGCCGGTTGTACACTCGAAATGACACCACTTTCTATATCCTTGGCAAGATTCGTTTCCAGTCCCCCTCTCAAAGCACCGGACATCTCTCGCTCGATAGTTACTTTCAGTAACTCGGTTAGAAGCTGTGCAGTTTGCTTGGCGATACGATTGTGGGGCCCCAAAGCTGTGCTAGCATGGATGATTCGCATGATCCCGGCCTTGGCCTCGTGCGCAGCTGTTGTAAAAGGTTGGCTAGTGGGCAGGATGCAAAGGATAACTCCTGCAGTGAATTGTTGTAAAGAAGCGAATGATTCGGCGAAATGGTGCTTGAAACGGAGGACTGGAATGCGAGATATCCGTAGTGCAGCTGCTGTGGCCACTCTCAATGACTCGTGGATTGCGTCTACCACCAAGGGTGAGCAAGAACCAGTGATTTTCTGCTCGAGTAAAGGTCGACGGGCTTGTATCAGAGCTCCATCGTATGTCAGTTGGAGAGTTGCAGCCTGCAAAATGATGGTTTCTGCTTGGTATTTAGTGCGTTGTGGTAACCCTTCGATTTGCTGTTGGAAATGCTCTAGGCGATTTTCGCAGCTCCAAAACTCGAAATCGAATAATCGAGGAACCCTTTTTCGCCAGAAGATCAATTGTTCCTCTGAGTCTTGTGCAGCTTCTGCAGTTGCCAGAAGATCCTCTTCTATTGTCTCTTTTCTTAATTGGAGACGACGAAACCGCGAAAGAATGTGTCGAATGATGTTGTAGATCTCATATTTCATAGCGAAAAATCCAGCTGTCGTTGTTGGCATTCCATCGCCAGATATCCATTCATTTTTCAACAAAAGCGAATCAATGGCTAGGTCATCCATGTCTCTGAGTGAATGCAAAGCGACGAGTCCAGTATCAATAGATGATGGTCGCCCGTAGACGATAGACGCAAACGTGTCGCCGACAATAGCATGGTTCCAACAGCGAGACCGAATCTCATCCACAACCGGACTTTCACATCGGGCTGATTTTGTATAAAGATGGAGGGCATAGGCGGACCTCACAGCCATACCAGAAGCAGTCCAAGCAATACTCGGTGAACTATGATAAACATAGTAGGAGGACACCAAGAAGCAAACCTGGACAGCTTCAATTCGACAATCGATCGAGATATCAAGTAGATTCCGCCGTATCTCATTGATCAAGCCGTGTATCAACTTCTGCCCGTCAACAGCGTGTTCTCGGAGCAATTTATGCCCATGCCATCTCTGATCTGGTAGCGCAGAATTCAGCCCGATCATAGCCACTGCCAGGACAGCCATGGTAGGACTGAGATCTTGGCGTCTCCAGGAAGACTGGGAGATTATCCTGCGTGCAGTCTGCCGGAACGAGGGCTCATGGAAAAGCAAAATGAACCATTGCATTCGGTCGAAATAGACGTCAATCAAGGCTAGCATCACGGCCTCTGGGGGTAGCTCTACCTCTGTCAAATGCCATAATGAGTTGTCCAAAGTAGGATCTCCCGTATCACCAGGGATAGATGCACCTGTCAGAGTCCGGCCTGCTTCTTCCTCGTTGAAGACTCGTCTAGCGAAGTCAATCGCAGAAGCATTAGCACCAGACTGCGGCTCTTTCGGAGAGCACTCTGAGGCATAGGATATCTCCGATCCTTCAGTGTCATGTGTAAAATTGGAACTTTTGTGTGTCGCTGGTGCGATTGCTTTGTGTATTCTGGAATTCACATGCAAATTTCTGCCCTTTGGGTTCTGTCTGTGACTCCGTCTCGCTGTGCGCTGGGATGTCTCGCATTTGTGTCCAGCGCGAGTACAGAGCACACAGGGGCGGGAGCTGTCGCACTATACAAACGTCGTCAGAACCATAGATGCAAAGTAGGGGGCGTGAAGGGACCTACCTTGAGTTTCTGGCGGCGACATCTGTCACATGCTCGCGATGTGCGGAGCGGCTTTTGCAACGGACTCGTCCCTTGCTCCATAGATATACCAATACAGGGGTTTGACCAATTCCGTACAAGAGTCGAAGTCTCCAGGCCTATATCTGTCGACATGTGTCACGGGGGTTAAAACTGGGGTCCCCGCAATTTCGGGATGGCCGAATAACCGCGGGAAACCGAATTTAGACTTCGCCGGCCGAATAAGAAGTAGATACCATATTGTATATCGATTTCTTCCATTCTTCATACGCTAAAATGACTAAATGCTTTTAATATATCAAGTTACGGTCAAGCCCAAGAGGTGTCCTCGAGCATTCTGCGCCTGTGAAAGAACAATCTCAGCCGCAGGATATGTTTGTAGTAAATGCCCAGCTGCTTCCTCGCAAGCATACAAGTTCGACATAGCCTGCATCCTCACAAAATCATCCGAAACCTTCAGGTCAAGAAGGCTTGTCTCCAGAATAATAATCAGTATAGTAATAGTGCTTCCGGGAAGAAAATGAAGCATCCTGCAGTCATGCAGCTCATTGAGAATCTCATTGACTTGCAAAGTCAAGCCTCTCATTTCCGAGATAAGGGTAGTCTGGATACCATCTCCTTTGCTCGACGCAGCTTGATAGAGTATGGACATTGCAGTGAGATGAAGGAGATACAGGAAAGCCTGGTGGACAAGGAGGACAATCTCCGGAGACTCTGTATGACAATCGTGTAAGAGTGATGGGGGGAAATAATGTGCCGGGCCAGGAAGGTCCTGAATCCAGGTCTTTAGGAGCTGTTCACATCCAGTTATGACAGCCTGAGATACATTTGACTTAGGTACCATAGAGTATTCACATTCCCCCGACGGCGACGGCGACCAATCATCATGATAAAGAAGATTGATGATGACGCCCACGCAATGAGCAAGCTTAATCTCCTGGATGAACAGAAGCATCATTCGCTCTTGATTTTCCCAACTGAGCATGGCGGATGCTTCTCCCAACATGACCAGCACGAGTTCATGGTATGGCTCGGAGGAATAGTATCTCGTAGAGTCCAGTAGCGACGTTGTGACATCGCTGTTTGGTATTCGTAGTGGTCGACGGAAACCGAGGGAGAGAATGCGGTCACGCACATAGAGACACCACCACAGCCTGTGCTTGTGGGAGAAACTACCTGTTTCTAAACTCCCGAGAAGATCAACACGCTGTGCTGTGGAGTACGCGAGATCAAACCAGTACGTAGGGTCTTTGTGGCCACTTCCACTTCCATGCCACTGCATCATGAGCAGTAATGCTTGGATCTGGGTATATGCGTCTGGTTCGGTCTCGAATTCATAAAGAAGCTGATGATAGAGTCGAAATTAGTTTTAACCTGCCGTGGGTTTTGTCCTCTCCGGGTATCGTACCTTGGCTCGTCCAAATAGTGTTCTTCGCAATGCTTTCCGTGACGAGAACCCGGCTTTGACGGCAGTTTCCTGCTCAATAAATGCACTGCCGGCCAACATGACAGCTTGGTGAAGAAGCGGGCTTGGGAACCGGGATTCATCCTCGACCATGACATTCAATAAAAACCATTGCAAATCGATGACAGGCAGGAGGGGATGAACATATTTGATATAAGCCGCGAGCAACTCATTCCGAAGGTCGATCGAAACTATTCTGAGAGCTCCTTTCAACTGTAGAAATTCTTTACTTTCTTCAGAGAGATTCGGCAGCCGCGCTTCGAAAGATCGCTGCAGTTCGAATGGTGGGTTGTGCTCCCCTGGAATAAGATCTGGGGTCCGCGGCGAGAGCAGCTCGTTTATCGTCGTAAGATAACTGTCTAAGGGATATGTCTGGGGCACATTGTGCGTCAAGGTCATGTGTGGTTGACCAGATATCGGCTTAATCCCCGATGTCATGAACTGCCCAAAGAGACCTAACAATGTCAGCGACTAGTTATGCAGAGATCAGGAGTATATGCTTGGCACATGTGTCCTACCTGGATCATCCCCGCCCCTGTCCAACCGATCTACATCCTCGGCATTGGAGAACGCCTCCAGAAGACTAAGAGAAGATGGGAGATCCATCGGCACGGACTCCGGTTGCCTCGTCCTTTGCTGCTAAAGGGATTAGCGCTAGGGTAACCTCTATAGGCGGGGAATATTTACCTAGGTTCTTGGGAACAAGTGGGAAGAACTCGATTGATTGCGATAAGCACGTGAACCGAGGTCGGTTTCACACCGGCACTTTAATTATCGGCACTCGATACACTCCAGCGGTGGTCGTGGCTCCTGTCTTCTCAGCCCACTTATGTTGTATGTTGTACAACGCTGTGTTGTAGGATTGCCCTTAATATGAAGGGGATACGAGAATCATCCGCGTCATCCGTGGGGAAAGTCGGGGCCCCGCATTTTCGAGGATCCAAGGAATTTTCATGGTGATAATTGGCTGTTCCTGGTCTCGATTCTTCAAATCTACCTAGGTAGACTCTAAGCTGCTGGAAAATTGCGGTTGAGTGGACGCTCATCTTCCACCGGAGAAGGGGAACTTCCACCGGAACTTCAGGAGCCAATCACGTTGTTCGACAAATTCAATCTCCACCTGGGCATATACTACAAACGACCTCATTCTCTAACCATGAATAGTACCAAAGTACAGAATATCCTTTTTTAGAAGCCAATTCAAGACAATCCATCCTAACCACCATCTCCCAAGGAAACGAACCAACCTTATTAACAAGCCCGCCAGTCTCTCCATCCCTCTCGCCAAGCACAATCCGCAAAATCCCTCTTGCAGACTCAAAGGATCCCCAGCCGTCCCATACTCACGAACAGCATCCTCATCCTCGCCGATCAAATTCGATCTCACAAAACCAGGGCAGAATGCAAAAACCCACAGACCACGACTACGCAGCCGCTTCTGTATCTGAACAGTGATCATATTCAGCGCCGCTTTGCTTGCGCGGTACTCATCCAAAGCCGTAGCATAAACACCACTGCTGGGATCAGTCGCTAGTTTCATTGACCCCAGAGCACTGGAGACTTGGACCAGATAAGACTTTTCTGATTTGAGGAGGAGAGGGATAAAAGCCTCTGAGACCAGCGTTGCGCCAAACACGTTCGTCGAGAAGATCTGGTTCAGTCTGGTGCGGCGGAGCCGGCATTGCCGATTAGGACGTCGAGACGATTGAATTGTTCATCTACGGTGTGTACCGCTTGTGTTATGGCGTCGTCATCTTCCACGTCTAGCTGCAGTAGGGATAGAGTTCCCTTGGGATTTTTGCTTTGGAGTTCGGAGAGGGCTCATTGGCCTTTTCGGAGGTCTAGGCGAGGATTACATGGTGGTATGGGTGACCGGCTAGGATTTGGGTGGTTGCGTATCCGACGCCTGAATTCGCGCCTGGATAGAGTTAGGTTTGGGGAGTAAGGTTTGGCCTTTTAGTTCGTGGCCTACCTGTGATGAGGATGATGGTTTGTTGAGATATGCTATCGTAGTTGCTCGGTTTAGCTTGTTGGGAAAGGGCTAGCAGAGAGATGGGATGGAGTTGAGCCACGGAGACAGGAATTGACTGCTTTGCTATGGGTATCATGAACTTCATATACTACCTAGGTATATCCACTCAATAATATCTGATACTGCCAAGTCGGATATAAGCTCTCGATCACCGTCACGGTGGTATGTCGGTGTTAAGCCGGGGACCAAGAATAGCTACCCCGACAGTGCAAGGCCAAAATATGAAGATATTTGGGTTGAGCGTAAAACATGTGAATTAAAGAATTAGAACTATATATGCTTATGATGTCATATGCATCACCCCGTACCACCTGTCGACCTTCCAAGGTTCGCCGGTCTCGGTCTATCACAGATCACTTCCAAGTATTGGGCTTAGGTATGTCTCGGAGTGAACATTGCAGGCTAAGCTTTTTGAAACTTTCGGTCCGAGTGCTGTCTTGAATGTACATAGGTACCTTATGTATGTACCTAGGTAGGTACGGCTGGACAGGTCCAATTGAGCCGTAAAATAGTGGTTTCAGGTGTTTAGGCAGCAATTGCGAGAATTAGGCAAAAATATTCATATTGGGCTTTGACTTCTCCTGTTTCTTGAGATATTTTTTCCAATTTAAACAAGAATGATTCAATACATCGCCAATGGAGGTATCACCGCTGCGCAATCCATACACAAAAAGAGCGAGAAAAATCAGAGACAGTATGTGACGAAGACAGGGTAATATGATGAAAGACAGAAAGGTATAGATTTTACTTTTGCGGGAAGTCTTTTGAAAGGAAGAAATGCAGATAGTTATACACACCCAGCCTAAAGGAAGAGACACTTTTGGAGTAGACCACATCACTAAAGGAGTATAGACCACCTTCGAGCGGTCATGCCAGTGACCGCTTGTTTTTCTCTCCTGGTGGCAGTAGCACACAAGAGAGCGGGATTAAGAGTGCAAGGAAAAGGGAGAAAAAGACAAGAGAGAACGAAACGATAGATTTCTTTCATTCGACAGCCGACAAGCTCGTATCAAGGACGTGACCACGATCCTTGCAGTGGAGGCAGTGGACCCCCAGTAACCGACGGCGACCCAGAAGGCGGGCCAGCAACCGCCCGTCCGGGTGCAACGGGGGTTGAAGAATACGGAGGACTTGCAGGCCAAGCAGGTTGGGACTGAGCCGAGTCGAGCATTCTTCCCTGTGGAGCGGCCGAAGTGGGCAGTGTGCCTGAAGCGGATCGGGCAGCATCGGCGCCCGACCAAGACGTGGTGCCCGGTTCGGATGCGGGGAGGAGGGTTGGTTGTGCGGAGCGTGGCGAAGAGGGTCTTGGGGGCAAGGCGCTTAGGGGCATTGTGCGGCCAAGGTGGTCGCGATAGAAGTCTCGTTCGGAGCGGTAGTGGTCTCGTTGTTGGATGAGGGAGCGGAGCTCCTCACTCTGTCGCCGGACTGTTTCTACGTTGCGCTGGATCTCTTCTTGCTGTGCGTTGAGCCGCTGCTCGAGTTGCATTTCGTTGCGCTTGCGATTGCGGAACCGTCGTGAGGCGTCGCTGTTCGCTTTGCGCTTTTCGGCTTGGCTGGAAGAGCCGGATCGCATGTCTAGTACGCACGGTATCATTCCCAATGGGAGCGGGCTATCCTGTGGTGTTCCGGCTCGTGTGGGGGCTGGTTCGGGTTTGTGTCTTGGGCCTTTTGTTGCGGGGATGGGTCGGACCAGAGGGTCCATTGTCATATATGAAGGCGCAGTGGCATACGATGCGGCGTTTTGTGCGAGGGAGATACTGGCCACTGCTGGGGATGCACGGCCATAGGGACTGAAAGTTGAATGAGGCGTGCTAGGACTCGTTTCTTGGGAATTTGGGTTGGTGAGAGGCCCCCGGCCGGCACTGGTTTGCCTGGAATGCAGACTGGTCGTAGAATGCAGCGAGGTCAGCGGAGGCTGAGTGCCCGTGAGAGGTTCTATTGGACGGAGTCCCGTCTCTGGGGGCAGAGGCGAACTAGTGACGGGCAGGCGTGGGCCCATCAACGGTTCATGAGGAACTAGCGGTGACTGTGCAACACTTGACTGACCAGAAGCCTTGCCGCTCCCAACAAACCGCGCCGAAGGCGATGCTGGATTCATCAAAGGCCGTGGATGGGACTTGGGGGATAACGGCTGCGATGCCATCGCATATCCTGAGCGAATGGGGGAAGTCCCGTGGGGACGAGGTGAGGAAGATGGACCCGGTAGGCTTAGTGGCTCACGGCTAAGTGCGGTTAGATCAGCCGTTGCCTGTGGATGATTCAAAATGGCATGGACCCCAATGGGTCGTGATGATATGGATTCCAGTGGTGGTTCCACGGGCCCATATGGATGCCATGACTGGGGTCGAGGTCGATTAGGCGGCCGGCGGGCAGGATTTCGGGTTGTAAATGCACGGTCATTGTCACTCGCACGGTCATCTGTTTGAGCCACATCTCTGGACAATGAACCTGCACGTCGAGGATTCCGCGACATAGAAACCGAATCTCCCACGACGGGGCGGGAGTTAGGGCATGACCGAAACCCCCCTCTCTCCTCGTCGCTGGGCTCTCGAGTGTGAGAGAGGGAGGGTGAAGGTGATGGATACCGATCAGAATAAAGTGACAGGTTGGGTGAATGTGAGCCCGAATATGGTGCGTTCAACACACTGATTCCTAGGGCAGCCACGGTGGATAAGATAATAAGAATATATAGAACAAGAGGGTCGATTCTCTCAATTGGAGAATCGAAGATAATATAAGGAAGCCAAGGAAGATAGAAGCTAGAAAAGCTAGAAAAGCTAGGACGGAAAAGATCCGAGGCCCTTAATAAAATAAAATAAAAGTGACCAAGTCAGAAACAGAAGGAAAAGACAAACTTAAGAGGAAGAGACGTATATTAGCAGCGGTGAGAGAATGATCCATCACCTGGTCTGGATGGCTCCAAGACAACTTTAGTTGTCTCTCTGTCGGACCCAGTTTGGATAGTTGGGCATCTCCTAGTCCAAGTCTAACCGGAGTATTGGGCTTCTTTTTATTTATTTATTTTTTTTTTTTTAACATTTGGGTTTTTTTACGTTTTATTTTTCAATTTAGATAATAGTTTAGGTTACAATAGAACGAAAGAAAAAAATAAAACAAAAAAAAACAGGAATAGAAATAGAAATAGAGACATAGAATATAGAATATAGAATATATCCAACATGTCTATGTAATATGTCTAGTATTGTAATATGTCCAATACAACAACTAATATCACCCCCTATTATCGGCAATTACCCAATCCAGCCATGTCCTTTAATATCTTGACCTAAGTACCCGGGGAAAGCGATCGTCATGCACAGCACGAATCATCGGGAGCTGCAAGTGTGCGCCGTCACCATGGACATGGACAGGGACAAGTGGAGACTGGCTTTTTTTTTCCCTTTTTGCCGTTCTTTTATTATCCAACTATTTATTTTGATTTCCTGTAAAGAGTCAAGGTTCGGGACTTTGTCAAAAGGTGGGTAGTACAAGGGAATCTAGAAAGTTCCTTTCTTCACTTAAGATGACGCACAATCTGAAATGAGAAGAACGAACTACCTAGGTATGTGTCTCCATTTCCCATCTGATCTATACCGACTCCGGTATAGTTAATCAGGCAATCCCCAATAGTTGCCTGGTAAGCCTAGGTAGCCTGGTCCTGTCAATTTCCGAGAGTTTGGTGCTTGGGGAAAGTATATTGTACTCATTAAGTAAAAGGGGTAATTAATAATAAAAAAAGGTAGAAAGGAAGAAAGGAAATTCTGTCAAAGTTTGGATGTATGTTGTGCATCACCAAATCTTCCCCGTGTCCCGGCAAAAGGGGCCGTTGACCGTTAGGGGTAGGGAACACTTCCGCGCGTTCTAGTAAATAGTCGATCTTTCGAACTTTTGCTTCAGTACCGAGTACGGAGTACAATCTATAACTTGATATTTAACTTGATATTATTCTTATTTGACGTCATTCAACAGGGTAACGCGGAGAACACGACGTTGGAGAACCCAGCATCAACTTAAAAAAAAAAAAAAAAACCACTTCGTTTCACCCCTTCGGTGTGACATCGATATAGCCAACGAAAATGATGTCATTCGAAACAGTTCAAAAAAAAAAAAAAGTAAACACTCACCTGGTTACCGGTGACAACACTCGTTCTCTATCACCTCGGATTTGATGATATGCTCCACGATCGGACCAGGCGGAAAGGGATCCGGGATTCCCCTAGTCTCACGATGTGAGCTGCATAAGAAACCCATGTGGATAGCTCTATTCTCAAAAGGCTTTCAAGCTTGTAAGCCATGGGATAAAGACTCCGCGTGGCAATTCTCAAATAAGCAGCGGAGATCGCTTTAGTGTCCAGTCGAAAGACACTGACTGCACTGAAGTGGGTTCTTGAAATGGAAAATAATTTGATTCCATAAGACAGGCCTATAAGATAGGCGACCTGGCGCTGGCGCAGCTGAAGCGCTTCTTCTTGGCACTCGCATCTGTTGATCATCCTTCGACATTGAGAAGGCATCGGAACTGCTCCGTGATCTCCGCGGATTCTGATCTAGGTGTTCCCTACTCCATACTCCGTACTCCGTACTCCAGAAGTGGGTAAGTAGGCGCTTACAAAATATTTGCGATAGATCTTCTTTCCAAGGTTGGATGTGTTGTCATGCACAAGATCCGAGGTCGCTTCCGACAGAGTTTGAAGGGGAGCTGTCAGTCTTTTGTTGCAGCAGAGTACCCGCTATTGTGTGTTTCTTTTCTTTTTCCTTTTTCTTTTTTCTTTTTTTTTCCTTTTTTTCTTTTTTTCTTTTTTAAACGAATCATCGTCCATAATTGAAAGACAATTGCGGTCTGATACATCCAGTGGTTTTGACTGGTTGAATCGAACATGGGACTAAAATACTGGAGGATTTGGAAGCACATTCCACCTCTCTTCTGTCCACTCCGTACACCGTACTCCATATGGAGTAGGGCTGTTCGCTCTGTCAACTTGTTGCAATCTCAAACCACCGTTCATAGTTGAGTCTTCCACCGAGACCCTGAGATCCCTCCCGAGGCCTGGGTCGGATGCGTGTCATCGAACTATTTGAATTGTGCAGAAACGGAGAAGTTAAAAGAGATCCGGGAGAATGGATCAATAACTGGATCCTTTTTTTTTCTTCTTTTCCAATTTTCAATTTCAATTTTCACTAAACTTCACTTCAAAGGAAGTGGATACCCCCTTTTCATGATCTGCTCTTCACCGCATGGATCACTGATTATCTCGTGTCCGCTGCAACCGCTTTTGTCCGCTGCAACCGCATTTCCCATGAAAAAGAAGAAAAAGAATAGCTTTGTCTAATCTACTCTGTAAATTCCGAGGACATCTCCCGTTGGCAAGTACGGTAGATCTTCCCCCTTTGAACCAACCCACACATATACCCCTCGGAAAAGCACAAAAACACATCGAAATACATCACTCCATACCTGTGCCCTGCAGGGCGGACCCCCCCCAAAACAAAGAGGCAGTGCTGGTGCCTACACGTTACCCTTGACCAAAATCCAGCCGAGTTTGAAATCGGACGGGAATCAGGGGAAAGTTCTACAACAATAGCATAATAGCATGTATGGAGTATATGGTCGACATGATGTGAGATCGAAATGCGGAAGCTGATTCGATCTATAAACCTGGCTTTTTGTCCCTTGCGTGGGCTGCAATGGAAGCCTACTCCGTACCCTAACCCAGGGTTCCGGACAATGACAGCGCGGACCGGCGTGCTCGCCCGTTTGCTGATCATCGATCCACACTCAGCTTCACACTGCATATCCGGATTTGTCGAGTGCGTCTTTAGGTCTTTTTTTTTTTTTTTTTTTTCTGTGAATACGATGACTACCACTTCGTACTGCGTTTTGGGCTGAATTTTCGGCGCGGGAAGTCCAAAGTACTAGTGATGCACCATTGATCCTTTTGCTCTATGCACATGCACGTTGCAGGATGCCGCCGAAGTACGGAGTAGAATAAGAATAGACCAAGAATCGAACTAAGCATATACTCCCGGCGGTATGTATGTGCTACGTATGTACGGAGCACCGAGTACCATGTACCATGTAGTATGTATACCGGGGATGTCTGATGCACACGAAACACAAATCCATCATACCCTAGTCCTGAAACCGAAACTCATTCTTGGGCACGCCACGGATCCCAACATCAATCCTGAAAACCCGGCCGCCATACCTAACCGACTGCGGCAGGTGGTCATCATCACGATCATCCTTGGCAGTAGTAATAAACAACTCGGTACCAACAAAAATTGGACAGGTCACGTTTCGCGTCGGGAGATCGATCTGACCGATAACCTTTCCGGCCGGGGAAATGCGCAGTACCTTTCCGCCGCCGTAGATAGCGCTCCAGATGCAGCCCTCAACATCAATAGCAAAGCCATCGGGCTCTAGTGCATTGCCAATATCGAAGTGCACTCGACGGTTGCTGATCGCGCCGCTGTTCGCATCGAAGTCAAAGGCAAAGATCTTGCCTGTGGGTGAATCCGTCAGGTACATCACGTCGTCGGTCAGGTTCCATCCGATCCCGTTGGGGATCGTCACCGGTGCTAGCATGTGGTGCACAGTCTGATCTGGGTCTAGTCTGAATAGAACTCCTTCTGCTTCTGGCTGCTTAATCTTCGAATCGTTCATCGATCCGGCCCAAAATCGGCCTTGGCTGTCGATTGCGCCATCATTGAAACGCATTCTACATTTTGTAACAAATGGTTCATGTTAGTTGGACTTGGATGGTTTTTAAAAAAAAGGAAAAAATTTTGGTTTTTTTTCTTTCGCTTACCTCTCTGCTTTCCCCTCATCTTCTCTCCAAAACTCATGGACACCATGGATATAGGAGAGGTTCCCGGTAGTCTGGTCCAGCCGGGCGAATCCATATTTGGCTGCAACAATCAGCTGATTGGACGTTTTGGCAATATTAGCGGTCACGCTAAAAGTCCACGTGGATTTTCCCCGTCAGCAAGAATTTCCTTTTTCCCATGCGAACGGTTGGGAACCCACCCAACAGAGACCTCGGTATCAATGACCTTCAAGGAGTCAGGACCCTTTGTCAAGTCTAGTCGATAGAGCTTGTGGTCCCAGATATCCACGAAACGGAACTCATTGTTGGCCACATCGTAAAAGGGGCCTTCGAGCAGCGTTCCTGGGATGTCAAGGTAGGGCTAATTAAGTTAGCTGTCTGTGATTGGTGTTTCTTTTTCTTTTTCCTTTTTTTTTCCTGTTCTGTGACAGGCTCGGGAGAATAATCG
>PKQL01000677.1:0-14517 GCA_002916455.1 Penicillium sp. CF05 | reverse complement strand
CAGATGTGTATGGCTTGAGATGCATGCAAATGTGCAAATTTAGGAGAATAACGCAATAACTCCATTCCGGAGACGWATCTCCGCGAGAACAGACCGTCAGAAACACAAAATGCCTTCAGCCCAAAAACGAATTGTAAAAAGAAAGGCAATAAAAGGGTCAGGAGTCAAAGCCAACCCAACCCAGTCATTACCTTGGGAGAGGCAATGGAAGAATAGGTAAGATTGCTCGCCGTATGAAAATACGCCACACCAATCAATCACCGCGTGGAAAGCCCGTATAATCTGATCTTGTCTCAGATTCACGAGTACAGAGTGTTGAATCGGATAAGGTTGGGGAATCAATGAAAAGAACCGTGTAGTGCACAAGGTATAGATGACAGACAGATAACAGATGTCGAACGCGGAAGGGTCCGGGCTTAAAGAAACAGGGACATGCATGATGTGTTCATAAGGATATAGGATATCAGATATCGGGCTGCGAAGCCCATAGGAACGGAAACAAGAAGAAAAAAAAAAAAAAAAACTCTGACGCTAGATGCACATTCAAGGGAAGCTCATGCTGGTGGTGTGGCTGCTCAAGCTTGGAGTCTGACTACTCAGACTGGGAGTTTGGCTGTTCAGGCTGGGAGTCTGGCTGCTCACTTTGGTAGCTTGCCTCAAATCAGGAGCACGACCAAAGATCTTCTTGTAGATCTCAGTGAGAATACGAGCATCGGCGCGGAGGGTGGGGGATATATTTTCGCTTTGGATGAGGAAGCCTATGGTGCGAACGAGGAGCCGATCGAGTTGGTCTGGGTCGACAAGCTCCTTTAGACTTGACATATAAGTTGCAGATAGGACGAGCATATTGCCAAATTGCCTGCGGAGAGAAACGTTAGTATTGTCTCTATATCGGCGATTTCTTGAAACGGGGGCCAAAGGGTTCCTTACGCATGGGCAGTGCCGAAGATGTTGGTAACGACCAACCGATGTCCGCCTACACCGTCAAAAGCCTCCGTGCTCTTGATAGCTGATTTGATGCAGATGTCGCAGGCAGTTTTCAGCTTCTTGGGCAGTTCGTGTAAACGGACTTTAGGGGGCTGCCAGTCAGTGGAGACTGCGGCCGGCATAGAGCCCATCTCACTCGACATACGCGCCATGTTCGGAGCCCGAGCGGCGCTGTGCAGCATAGAGGGGGACAATTGTTGCGAGGTAGGCGAGTCCACTAAAGACTTGCCGATTGGACCGACGCGGGCACCTGTGTAGCCGTAGTGTAGTGCGTGGTAGAGAAGAGGTCGGTGGATGATGTACCGGGCACCGTAATACTTAGCACGCATGCGAGCGGCGTTGATTTCGTCTGCTGGTGGATCATTTTCGCCCCACTGCATGCTGTGTGGTAGGCTGTTGCGCCAGAGGTCGAGGTTCAGACTTAGAGCCTCTTGAACGGTGGATGACCATCGTGTCTGGCCTTGCTTCTCAACCTTGTATAAGTCTGTATGAACTCGATTCAAGACTTTACGTAGATGAATTTGCGCAGAATAAAACAGCATCATCATCGTTTCGGGTGCGGTGAGATCGTTCGGTAGAACGATTGTCCATTTCCCTTTCGGAATAGCCATTCGACCCTCGGAGCGGGAGATGCCACTCGCTGGAATATCCAGCTCTGCGAGGAGATCACTCTCCAGTTGCAGGCAGGTCCAGTACGCGAAGTTGTACAAATCTTGCGTAGCCCCCTCTTCGAGTCGCTCATATCGCTTGGTTCTCACAAGGACCTGGCAAGCCCTTGAGGCCTGAGAAATCCAACTGTGGCTCTGGAAAGGATGGGCTAACTGGCCAGCATAAAGACCAGCAAGCAAGCCGCACTGAACATGTTCTAGCTCGTTGCCACCCTGCAGATGGCCCAATATTGCGGTCGCGTATCCATAGAGAGTCAAGCCAGGAATGGCCTGGTAGTTCCTTGTGTTCCCTTGTTCATCCTGTGTGTTTGTGACATCTCTCCTTGACAGGCCTTCTATGCCTTTGTTGAATGGACTGTTTGGGAAGGTTTGGCCGACAGGCTGAGTTGGCACACTATACAGAGAACTCGAAAGCGACATCTGCATGGCCGCCGAGTCAGAGTTTGCGGGGGAAAGCACACCATTAGCATTCGTAACGTATGTCGTATTTACAGGCGGCGGCGGAGGTAATGGTGGCAGCGGAGCAGGAATGGGCTGGTTGAGGTAGTCAATCTTCTTGTCCATAATGGGCCCAGGGAGAGGGGCAGGAGCTTCGCAAATGGCCCCGAGGGCCAGGCATAGCAGGACCAAGGCATTGTCAATGTTTTTACCGACTCGTGGCCGCAACGGGTTGGAGACAGTCTCCATATGCTCGCCACGCACACCCAGGTTTTCATTTGACCGCCTTCTTTTAGCTGGCGGCGGGCCATCGCGAGCTGGTCGAGTGTAACTGGAAGCCGAACTTGGTGATGAGTTATTGAGGCGACAATAGCATCGGATAAAGCTATCGACCTTAATCTTAAGTTCACCTTCCATAAGGAATGGGTGAAGCTTAAACATATGCTCGAAGTAGCTGTCATAGTAGCGCCTAGCGGTCGCAGCATCCAGATTTAAGTTCCCAAATTCGTCGATGTCGACATCTGCGTCCGATCCTCCACCATTCCCATCGGGTCGGGCACCTTTGGAGTCACCATCCATTGGTAATTGACTGTCATCGGCAGTGTATGAGATCTCGCCTTGGCCGTATATGCTAATGAGACCGCGCTCTTCCTCTAAACGCATGACATAGTCCTCGTCATATCTTGCAGGGTGTAGCAGCCTCTTAATTGACGGCCACATCAATAGCTTGTGGGCCGCAGTGGTGTGCTCTACTGGGATGGAGAGCTCTCCCTCGGCCTCCTTCTGGTCGAGCCTCGGGTCCATGGGTGGAAGCTTTTGGCCAAATCTCGAAGCGCCCATATCCTGGCTACCAGGATCCAAAACACTTGGTGAGGCCTGGGTCTGAGGCATCTCTGTTTTGAGAGGCGGGTCCTGCTTGATGACTGGTACTGGTGGTGGTGGTGGTGGTAGGGACGGACGTTCTTGGGCAGCTGGAGGTGTATGTTTAACCTCTTTAGCCATGTTCAAGCGCATTTGCTCTTGCATTTGATCTTGCCATTTTGCGAAATGTTCATCGATGCGGTTGGCTCGCTCCTCCATACGACTCTCTATCTGGGAGAGCCGATCCAATACCAGCTGGGTAGTCTTCTCTTGTTTGTGCGGCGGCACCTCTTTGTAGACACAGCCAAGATTGTTCTCTTTACAGTGGCTGCAATTTGGTCGTCCCTCGTCACACTTTGCTTTCCTAGCTCGGCATTGATCACAAGCCTATATGGCTCGAGTTGTTAGTGGGAAATTCCCTCCCCCCGAAGCAATTCTGCCTTCTACTAGTTTAACATACCTGTGTAGCTCTATTTGCCTTACGCTGGCGTGCTCCAAACGTTTGGTTTTGGTAAAATGCCTGATCGTACCCGGCCGGCGGCGTAGCACTCGCCATTTGCGCGACGGGCGTCATGAACTGCGAAGCAGAAGGCAGAGCACCCGAAACGGGTGTATGTTCAGCGCTGTTAACCTGATCCGGCGGTGGGTAGCCCATACGAGCGCGATAATCAGGTGAGCCCTCGTGCGGCGCCCCATTCATCGGCTGATGGAAGTTCGGGTGAGGGGGAATTGGGTCCTGTGGGGAATGCACGGGCGCATGCAGGGGCAGACCATGACCATTCGGACGACCATACGGGCCTTCTGATGTTAGCTGTGGCAGCTCACGGTTGGGCATCACGGGGTATCCTGGCGGGTGCGGGGGTAGGGGTGTCTGGGAGTTTGCGGAGGAGCGGCGCGAGTCGGATGGGTGGTTATCGAATGTCGGGGGGTATGAAGGGCGCCATGAGGGCTCATATGCTGTATGCGGACCCGCGTGCGCGTGGTGCCCTTCCGGGGGAGGCATGCGATTCATTGTAAATGGAGGGTCCGGGTGTGCGGAGGTGGTTAAAGCTTCCAGACGCGATCGTCTTGCCGTCTCGTCGCAACCAGTCCGGGTCCTTGGTACTATATCTTCGACCAATTTTGTCGAGAAGTGATTTGGCTGGGTAAACCGGGACTCAAACCAACATGGTGCTCTCAGTTGAAGTCGAGGAAGTAGGATGTAATAGAAGGGAAATGAATGGCGGATCGGTGGATCTGATGTCGGAAGGAGCGAAAGTTGTAACAATGAAATCAGATCGCGCCGTTAGAAGTCTGCGAATCAAAGTTCTTAAAGCTCCGGTTTTCCAGGTCGCAAAAATGTCCAAAAATGTGGTGATGTCGCAGTGGGCAACCGAGTGTGGAGCTAGACAAAGAAATAGTCAGATTACGGTGATGATCCGACCAGGGGCCGTATTAGGCCGAGATATATGGAAATATCAAAAATCAAAATAGATCAGTGTATCCGGTATATCAGTTATATCAGATATATCAGATAGATCGCAAACAGAAGTACAAGGTTGGGCCACAAGGAGGGGAAAAACACCGTGCAAGTTTGGAACCTTGGAACCTTGGGAAGGTTTCCAATGGGAACATTTCGATGTAAGTATACGTATGGGGTACGCGGTACGTCATGGTACGGTAATATATAACTTACCTGTGCTTTTGGAATACCTTGGAAGTGGGGTGGTAAGGCTTGCACCTATATTGTAGATCCAAGGGAATTTTCTAAAGATCAAGGTCAAGGTCAAGTTCGAGTACAAGGTATAAGGTCCTAGTAGTTATTGAAAAGACAACTATGGAAAGGAAGAAAAGGAAAAAGAAAAAAAAAGACGAAAGGGAAGAATCTAAACTGGGAGGGGGGAAGGAACATAAGTAATAACATAACTAATAAAATTCACTGTTATAATTACGCCTGTAGGGATCGACAGGTGTGTTTGCCCCTCCCTGGATTAAATACTCTTTAGAATCGCGGTGACTATCAAATACCTCGAATTTAAATTAAAAAAAAATATATAACTATATATATATATATATATATATATAAAATACTAAATACTAAATGGCTTTAATGGCTTTCCCTAACCCAGTTATCACATCTATAAAAACAATATAGACCCCTGAGAAAAGAACAAAACTCCAATACTTACAATTGACAGGTCTGCTTTTTGTTTCTTTTTTACTGAATTTAAACAGGGCAGTGGGTCCGGCGGCTGGGAAAATATGAGATGCTCTGCAGAAATGAAATTAATGTCATTCTAGGATATGGACACAATATGCAATGCGTCTGTATACATTGGGGAGTAGGGATAGATACCCCATAGCTAGATGTTTATAGACTATAGAATACCATGTAAGTGCTATATGATCGAAGCTAGGATCCTCCGCGTGGAACGGGGATCAAACTTGCCGCCCGAAGGTCAACCGCTTCGCCGGGAAATGCGCCATGCAAGTTGGTTCGGAAGTTACGTATACTGATTTAGGCTAGGTGCGGAGTACGCTTGGATGGTTTGGGGGGAGGGCCTCGGGTCAAAGTTCAAGGATACAGTAATATACTAGCAGTGTTTGAGGGTCTTTATATTTTTTTTTATTTTTTCCCCCCATTTTCCCGTCTCATATCATATTAATACGACCGGTGTGTCGGACAGGGATCGCTGCCCAGTACCCAGGACTCGGGTACTCTTAGAACAAGTTATCTAGATGAGTCCACATGCAATCTACGATTACCTTCCAAGGGGAGAACATAGAAAGTATAACCAAAACAATGATGCAGGTGTATCTCGCGTCTCTGAAGTGAAATATCCTTCAATGCCTCAAGCAACCAATAACACACGCCGCACTGGCCATCAACTCGGTCATAGACTCGGAAACACAGTTCACAGTTCGCAAGGGGCGCTTGTTTTTTTCAACTCAACATAAACTCTGTTCGAATTCGATCCTCAAATCAGTGGATATAGAGCTCCAGATCGGCGATATTTGAAGGAAGCTTCCAGCCCCCCGCACTACACTCGTCATTTGAAGGGATATCATCCATCCCGTGGCTCCCAGGGAGATGGTTGTCGGGGCCGATCCGCAACCCAGGGCTTTGGGCACCTTGTTCCCCGTGTACTCCGGTATTAGACAATCCATATACACTTTGGGGGCACTAAGACATTCAACTGGTGAATTTCGAATGCACATTTTGTATGGAGTACTCCGTACAATATATATCGAACATGGACTCGGAAGGACTGGCGAAATAGAATTGTAAATACCAGAAATACGTGACGTCGTAAGGCTCGGGGTTATCCGCCCTCCGTCCATGGTTGACGACGGGAACCATCGGGCTCCAGGGGTTTTCTTCCAGAAGCTATTCTCGTCTATAGAAACTGGATTGAATTGACATATTACCCCATTTAATCAAGTCCCCTTTTTTTTTTTTTTTTTTTTTTTGGTCCGATATCATGCTGGAGCCCTGATGTCAAATCCCAAATCACGTTCACCCATTTCCTTCCCAACTTAGGCAGTAGCACGGTTTACCCCTGGCTTGATCAGGATGCAGCTCAAGGACTCTGTGTCACAGAAGACTCAACGGTGTTCCCCAGTCGGAGGTCTTCTGAGCGAGTCAAACGCGCAGATTAGAAGTGGCACAAGTACACAGAGTTGCCCTAGCATTCCAGTCTCTTTCTAATTCTCCCTTTTTTTTTCTTTTTCTTTTTGCTTCTTTTGACCGTTTAATTTGTGTCCCGTCTGTGTAGTCACCCGCTTCAACTGCTAACAATCAGACTTAAGAATTGAAGGATTATGGTGGAGTACCTGTTCGTGGTGTCTATCAGTGGGCTGTGTACGGAGTATGGATAGATACACATTTTAGGGCTGCTTACAGTACAATAGTGCTCGATCTGCGTGGAGCCGAGACTTTGTTAGGCAATAATTTTCTTTTGTTTGATCAAGTGTTCATTGACCAAGCCAAAGCCTTCGTAACGTCGAGACGGGGTTCTCCTATATCAA
Organism: Penicillium sp. CF05; assembly: GCA_002916455.1. NCBI lineage: Eukaryota > Fungi > Ascomycota > Eurotiomycetes > Eurotiales > Aspergillaceae > Penicillium > Penicillium sp. CF05. The sequence continues at coordinate 7,555 of PKQL01000677.1, read as the reverse complement.
GCAAGGATTTGACGTGCATGAAAGAGATCCGAGTTAGAGAGTCGGAATGAAAAACAATCCGAACCTAACCTGGGTAAAAAAGTCCATTCTTCCAATGATGCAACTATGATACCTTATTGGTCCATTGCAAATTCCAAGACATCCCACTGGTTGATAATTGAATCACAAGTTCTTGCCACCGTTAAGGGGCTATCAGGGTTACATGGATCTCACGGGCCTTCCCTAAGCATTCAATGTCGACATACAGAGTATCCCATCTACATTCCAGTTTTATCTTTCCCTGTCGGTCAGCCGTTTCCACTCTCCTTTCCACTAGCCCGTTGGGTTCGGGGCGGTGCATTGCTTTTGATATTTAGCTCTCCATATCTGTGTCTACGCGTCGCAGCCCAAGGCCTTGGTATTAGTGGGTATCATGGGAACGGAGACGAAACTCTGTGAGCTTTTTTTTTTTTTTTTTTCAGCTAGTAAAAAAGGAGGGACGGGGAAAAAAAGGTACGAGGCAGCGATTCTACTGCCAGTTGAGTCCCAATGCTTCTCCCATACAGAGCTCCGCCAGAGGTCCTAACTACCTAACTACATCGTAGAAATAGACCTAGCCTCCAAAATAACACGGACCTACATCGTGCAGATGGTGACTGCACGCCATGCATATTGCAGTATGTAGATATCTGGAATAGAGTTTCGAGACTCATGAGATATTCAGTGGCGAACGCAAGGGGCAACCACACCATGACATTATTCACCATTTAAAAAAGCTAAAATGCAGCCTCTTAATAATAAGTACGTAGTAAAGGGCAGGCACACCTATGTCATAGCCTGGATTCCAATACTACTATGGAGTATCTTAGAGCCTCAATTCCTAAGCTCACACCACAGCGCCAGGCTCGAGATTCTATTCCACCCTATCCACCCACATACTGAGTACTAAGAAGTATGCTGTATCTAGTATTAGGGTCATGTATTACTATTCACAGTACCATAAACCCGACGTTCGAGAAAAGCCCGAATCCGAATGCGTATGTAGCAGACCTAGCTCAAATCCAATCAGCACTGAGCTTCACCTTCACCAGACTATTGAAATGGCTCCATATGGGGAAGACGCAGACGATCTTCTTCCTTGAAAAAGGAAATTCCCCACATCTATGAAATGCCGAGGGGAGGCAACACGGAAGGTTGCATAGTGGTCGTGGAATAGGTCGAGTTCCTCGCATTGGACTGAGACTCCGATTTGCAATTGGCATATGTAGGCAGTAGATGGGATGCAGCTTACACCTCCAGCATCCAGATAGAGGTGAAACAAGATACATAGGGATGTCTGTGCTACAATAACATCAACAATATATCGTATTGACGTGGTTGTCTCTAACTTTAGTATCATAGGGCTGGTAAGAAGTACACAGATCAAGTATAGCCTCCAGGGCTGGAAAGGGAGTGTTGACACGCGTCAAAGACAAAGTCCATGACCAAATTGCAACCGCAACCCCAGCCTGCCAATCTCTCTTAGACCGAGAAGCAGATTACACACAAATAATGCATAACGTGGGTTCTTATTAGTCTACGGAGTATATTCTGATTTGCATTTCCAGTATCCTCGAAATCCAAATATGCACCTACTGTACGTAATGCTGAAAAGCCGAAAACACCACCCATACTGGTATATATTAAGCGAATGAGACAACACGATATATATCACGATCCATCAAATTTCAAATCACTGGGCCTCATCGATGTAAGCGCGTGACTCGTTTGCCACAGATCGGTTGTGCCACCTCAGCCGAAATGTGATCACCTCCATTCTACCCATAGTAGCTGGACCATATTATTCTGTCATTGTACACTGGATGATCAGTTATGCAGGCAGCCCAGACGCGCTTCGTGGACCTCTTAGCTGACATTATCGAGATGGGGTCCAGAAATTCTGCATCTCACGGGACACGACATGATTCTTCACGATCGGGGCTCTCTCGCTTCTCTGCATCGCAAACGCAAATTCGCAAATCTGCCAGGGCTCATCTTAAAGATTGATGTGTCCCTGCCAATCGATTTGGAATCCAACGTTATTCGTTCGCCCATCCCCGCATGCATGACACCCGTGGACGGGTTTGGTTTCATACCTCCACTCTCCGCGAAAGGGAAATGTGATGTGTACAGATTGTACAACACAGACTCTCACCGTTCGTCGAGATCTCTTCTGGGCTTTAGATGTCCTGTTGCCACAGTGATCTGTGCAACTGATACGTCAAGATCGCTTCGAACTTGTCTTCCTGGCAACTGAAGCCCTGCTGGAGGCGCTCCCACGTGGGGTTCGGTTCCATGTGGTCATAGTGGGATTATCCCATCGTTGAGTGTTTGAGTCTGGAGAACTCTCTGACCCCTCTCCCCCCTCACTGTTTGTCGTATCTCGTCACAATCTACTTGCCCATCACACCAGCCCCGCCGGCTCACGCAAAACTGCCGCAAGGTCATCAAGAACGAGACTTGATCAGGCCGGATGCATAAGGAAAATGAAACCTCCTTACGCTGCATCATCCCTTGAGTAGCAATCCAGCACAAACACCTGAGGCTTAAATCCCAGACTGAGCTCACATGAACCACTGGTCCGTTCGCCAGATGCAAGGGAAACCGAAAACAAACAAAAAAACTGAAGAACAAGACCAGCTTGATCCCGATCGGTGCTCCTGCAGTCTTAAGCCACCATCCGACAAAGGTCAAGAAAGTCAAGAAAGTCAAGATTCCAACCAGTATCCTGGTCCCGTGAGCCAACAAGTCCCTTTCGGCAGGAGAGGAGAGTCTGGTTTTAAACTCGCCGGCCAGTGCCAGAAGTTTGGCTCTTGGAATTTTCTTCCCATATACTCCATATAGGGGACTGAGTACATACAATTTACTCCGTGCGACACCAAAGTCATCCATCCACCGGGCCGACAGCCTCTTAGCGCGGCTGTGTACCTTGCCGTGAGGGACGAGGATTTCAAACGCGACTATTCTACCCGTAGTCGAATCCGACGTATTGGAATCACACCAACTTCATGCACGCCATTCACACACTCATACACGAGTCGTGATCTTATGTCGGAATGATGGAGTATTTATGTGGGTATTGCTCTATTAGGCAGTAGTCTGGGGTTGAAGTTGAGGTTGTCAGCCTCTAGGCTTGCATACTTTCCAATCTATATGAGATCAAACCACATTCCTAGGTTACTAGTATATTCTGATATCATTTTTGATTTCCTTATACTACCATACATATTACTAAATTCAAAGCTCTCTATCTGTATTCCGTACCCTGTATTTACTATTACAAACCCTTGATTCAAATCCTATTTAAGGGTTAGCTCCTGTTCAAAAGTACATCATACCCCCTAGCCTAATCCGTTTACTTGGTCCCCGAGGACCCCAAATGTCTTCAATTTTCACCTGTGTAGTAGTCCCCATTTGGCAGTCCTCCGTGCCAGGGTTTATTTGTCTCCGCTGATGATTAAAGATCTGCTAAGCGGGCCATATGTTGAACCTGGGTCTGTTTTTGACAAAGCGCACCAAGCGCGATGGGTTTTTATTGTGTGATGTGATCTGATTTGCAGTGTCGACCGAGTTTTGGAGGTTCTCGGGGTTTGATTGGAGGTCAATAGGGATGGAGTAGGACTTGGCAATTTTATTGAATGAGATTTATAGTAAAAGTACGTAGGAGTGTTGTGGCTCGGACATTTTATCCATTTCATGTAAGATTTACATTGAAATAGAATAAGAGTTAAAGTATTATGAGGAATCTATCTCCGCATTGTATACAACATACTACCTAGGTATGTACAAGTAGTATCTCATCACCATAATCGGTTGATGGATATAGTGCCCCAAAACCAACGATATACACGGAAACCAGCTTTAAATCCCACAGATAAATCCCTCTGCATATTCTTGCTTCTTCCGTTTATATGTAATTCCCTCTTTTCAAGGCATCCAACCGGCTCCGACCTCACTACACCAAGACCTGTCAACCTCTAAAAAGAAAAGGCCAAATGAAGATCTCCATTGCCACACGCAAATCTCACCGCAATCAGATATCACTAGCTCACACGGAGTACATACATATATGTATATTATATTCCGTATAGCCTTATCCCCTGTCATAATTAAGCAAACCCCGTAACCTGGAAAGTTACGGGAGGGGAAAGAGCTGTCACGGACTCTGCAGCCATAGGAAACGTGTGTCTATACTGTACATTGGAAGTACCTCTATCTAGTACGGAGTACGGAGTACATACTATAGATGGAGTTCAGAAATTAGTCTGTATTGCAAATATACCCTTGTGCCCGCTTAGGCAGAGAAAGTCCCGGGAGCATATCTCCTTTCACCCTGACGATAGAGACATAGTAGAGGTCACAGACATTTTATCCATGTAAATATATAAATGGTGTATATACTACATATATCTTTCCTACTCTGTACAACATACGGAATATACAAGAGAGAAAAAAAAAAAAAAACTCGGGAAATGTCACCAAAAAAAGGTCTCAGCGCCCCTTGGCCAGCTTAGTCTCCACTCCCCCCATCTACGCCATACGCCATACACAGACCAAAGCAGGATTTACACGGACTATCATGTTGATATATCACATTGGGTCGGTTTTTACCTGGTCTGGATCCCTTTCGCTTTTTTCTGTTTCGTTTTTGGCGTGAGGCGAGATTCGATAATCGGAATTATGGGAGGTCATGGGGTTTGGCGCCGAATATGTCCAATGCGTTAGTTTCCAAGGTTGTTTCATTAAAAGATATGGTGGTATGAGGATTGGTGGTTTCGTACTCCGCATAGAATGGGGATTGGGAGGTCTCACTTTGACAAAAGTACCTGGATTGGGATGAGGTGGATTTGAAGATGGTGGGATGTACATATTACTATGTACCGGGAAATGGAATGGATATACCACAGTAAAGAACGAGAGGTTTATTGAATGGGCAGAAAGTCTCTGAACTAGATACTTCGAAATCATATATAGATGATTCGTGATGCGATTGGATCCTCTCAACTGACCTCAACAAATGCAAGTCATCCAGGTCAAGGTCTCGTTGTATGCAATATATCAAGCCAAGTCGCCTACGATATTGAAGTAAAAGATATCAAAATCTCTATCCATAGAACCATTGCGGGGTATATCAAAGCACAACACACTCCATCTAACCAGCTCCTAGCCGAAGATAAAATAGCACCTAGTATCCGGTATAAATAGCCGTCAGCTGCCAATATATTTAGATTTGTGGAGAGCCAATGTAATTTGCTGTCATTTTGCTGTCACTGAAGATGGGTATGGGTAAAAGAACGAAGTGGAGGTTGGCACAACAAGCGAAAATAAAAACAACCGAAGATTGCTGCGCCGTATGTACAAGATGCATCGCTTGAGAAACACCACTATGGGTCAGAGAGTCAAAAGCATGTCCCCACGGACACCATCATGCATGCTCTATAATGGACGCTCTAAAGGTAATTCTATCGGGATTGGGACGTCGCCTTCGTGGCGTGTTTGTCTCAGTTGGTGGTGGAAGAGTTGCCACACCCCCTTCAGAGCTTCTATGCGGTCGTTGGTGTCGAGCAGGTCCAACCACCGAGTCCTCTGCAGCTTCAGCACATGCCACGGCTCGCCTTCGGTTGCTGAGAAGGTGCTGTCGCCGTTGGTGAGGATGTCCAAATACCGCCTGTGGACGCGAAGGTGGAGGATTGAGACATGGTGGTTGATGGATGAGATCATGTAAATCTGCAAAAGAAAAATGATAGGGTTAGCTCTGTCTGACCGTAACATCCACACTCGATCTCGATGGGAAAAAAAAAAGAAAAAAAAAAAAGAAAAAAAAAAGGCAGGGTATGCATACATCGTCAAAGGGACTCTCCTGGACCTTGCCTATCTGCAAATAGCTCATCCGCTTATCCCAAAGACTAGGTCCAGGCTGTAGAATTTTCCACTTCTCACTGGTAGTAAGTCGGCGCATAGCACTCGGTCTCCGGGAGAGAGACGTGACAAATGGATGCTCGAACTTGTGACGTTTGGAGGCGCTTTCTGCCTCCTGGGCAGATGGCGTGCTTTCTTCCATCATTGAGTCCGGCAGGGACATCCCGTGTCCGTGGTTAACAAGATCATCCAGGATCCCGTCGTTGGGCGCGCCTCCGAAGCGAGGCTGCATGGTCCACCATTTGCCTTCGCCGGGTCGCTTCTCAACTGCGCCTTGTCGGGCACGCTCTTGCGCCGCGAGAAGCATGCCGCCCACTTCGCGGAATAAATCACTTACATCGCCAATCCCGGTCCCGGGGGCATTGTCCGCAGTGCGGAAAGACGTCTCAGGTCGACACTGTGAGATGAGAACCGGGCCTTCGAGCATGCCGCTCCGCGCAATTTGGCGGTCTCGCGGGGACCGTGAGGATTGGAATGTTTGCCGGACGGGGAACAGGAGGTTCTTGGTGGTCAACCGTGGTTGGAGCGTGGGGACCGTGACCTGGCATCCGTATGGCCATGCAGCCATTTCCACAAAGGCTCGTATTGTCTCGTCACGTAGTTCATCGGGCATCTCGGCCCCGTTGCCAATACGGCGGCCCGTGTATACAGGGACAGAGGGCCTCTGCTCCTCACCAACAATGCCGTTGCTGCCGTTGCTGCCGTTGATGCCGTTGCTTGAAGGTGCGTCTGTCTTTGCGTCATCCACGTCCATTGCATCGTCTGCCAGAGAGTGTCCGGCCTTGGAGTACTCAGCATCCGTCTGCGTTGTGCTGTCCTCTGTCCGCTCCATCTCAGATGGGGGTGTCGGATCGGGGGTTGCCGGACGCTCGTAGTAATGGTCTAGGCTAGTATCCCAGTATTGAGCCATGCGCTCCAATCCTGTCCAGAACTTCCTCGACTGCGTTATACGAACCCGGCTGCGGCCCTCACATGGTGGCAATCGAGCCACCTCGCGAAAAGCGTCGTCATTATCCAACGCCAGCTCTTTCTCCAGGACTTCGTATCGTTCCTTCGAGGGGTACGGGAGTCCGTTATCCATCAATGGTCGCGGGTTGTCTTCCGTCGGTTCGGTGGTATCTTCCCATGGCAAGGGGGCAACGGGGTGCGAGTTGTCTTCGGGGATCATTTGGGCGACTTCGACGCCTGTCTCCAATTGCAGGTTCAACGGCTTGAAGCGCTCCGCGCAGATGTCCTGTGGGCGTTTGATCTCGGCCAGCAGCTCGGCCATCTCCTTGAGTCTCGACTCCGACTCATTTTCGAGGACACTGGACAGGTTGTAGACGGGGAAATCAAGAGGTGTCGGGTCAGCGGGGGGTCTGCGTTCCTTCTCCGGCTCTGAAGTGGCGGAGGGCAAGGCTGCCGCGAAGATGTGTTAGCTTGCTGAGACTGTCAATGTGGTTCGTCCATTGCTCAAGTCTGGACGGCAAATCTAAGGTCACATAGAACTTTAAGCCACAGCCAGGCGCTCCAGTCCAACGTGGCCCAGGTGAGCTTGTTGACAATTCAACTTGCCACTGGTATAAGGGGGGGGTTATATAGCGGTTGCCACTGGTATAAGGGGGGGGTTATATAGCGG
>PKQL01000676.1:0-16775 GCA_002916455.1 Penicillium sp. CF05 | reverse complement strand
GTACAAAATACAAAAAAAATGAAAAGATGAAAAGATGAGACAAAGGAGATATTAGGGCAGTTCGACTCGAACCTCGGAGGGGGAGAACCTCCTCTACCGCCCTCTCCTTTGTTCATTGCGCTTTGCGAAATCAGACATACTTGAGTCGCAATGTACAAGGGAATGAATGAGTACTTAGAATATTCTTACCCTTGATCATGTCTAAACCAACTTCTCCGCAAACGCCTCAAATCCCCCGCGCGCCCACTCAAAACATACTTCTCTTCCTCATCGCCTTCCGTCTCGTCAACGCGTTCGCGGTTCGGACCTTTTTTCAACCAGATGAATACTTTCAGTCACTGGAGCCAGCCTGGCAGATCGCGTTCGGTCAAGGCCAAGGGGCCTGGGTGACATGGGTGAGTGAATGCGATCGCGTCAACACATGGCTTCGGCTAACCTCTCCTAGGAATGGCGACACCAACTCCGATCCTCACTACATCCTCTCTTCTTCGCCGCTCTCTATAAATTCACCGATTTCCTCGCCTCTGCCCTCAGCGTGTCGCCCGCTACACGCGCAGAACTCCTGATTGCCGCCCCGAAGACAGCGCAGGCCGTTGTGGCGGCAATTGGTGATTTCTACACATGGAAGCTCGCAGTCCGCGTCTATGGAGATGATTCCCGTGGATCCTGGACAACGGTATGTGATTATGTGTCGCGTGTTCGGAATTTCTCTGGGCAGGAAAGAGCGCATGCTAATTGTTCAACAGCTGGTCGCGACGGTCCTGAATCCCTGGCAGTGGTTCTGCTCAACCAGGACCCTGTCGAATTGTCTCGAAACAACACTCACCATTGTTGCATTGGAACTATGGCCATGGCAATGGTCAGCAGGCTCTACAGCCGGCGATGGCCGTGACAAGAACACCAGCAACCAATTGAGGGGCACGGACCGGGGTCGAAGTGTGATTGTTGGGTATGACTGGACCTCCAATTTTGTGACAACAGCCACTGACGCTGCCTGCAGCCTCCACCAATGCCTGCCGCTGGCGGCGCTCGCATGTATACTGCGGCCGACCAACATTCTCGTTTGGGCAACCCTGGCCGGGCTCGCTTGGCTTCGGACCTCTTGGCCCCAGCGCAAGATCCTCATTTTTGAAGCCATAGTTTGCGGGTAAGTAATTCGACCTCCTCATAAGGGGCCAGCTGACCTTTTTGACTTGTCAGGTCAGCAATTCTCGCGGTGTCTTCCGTTGCGGACCGTCTGTTCTATGGAATTTGGACCTTCCCACCGCTCAGGTTCCTATACTTCAACATCGCGCAGTCACTGGCTGTCTTCTATGGCAGCAATGACTGGCATTACTACATCTCACAGGGCTACCCGCTTCTACTCACCACTCTTTTGCCCGCTGCGCTTGTTGGTTTATATCGAACGTTGGCGACTAGGAAGTCCACAGTGGGAGACAGTTTGCAGGCGGCGATCCGAGTGCAATTGGCGACCGTCTGCCTTCTGATGCCATTTGTCCTCTCTTTGATTTCTCACAAGGAAGTACGCTTCATCTACCCATTGCTGCCCTGCCTGCACATATTAGCTGCGCCGCCTTTAGTGCAGTTTTTTTACCCAGCCATCTACTCGCGGGCATACCCGCGTCATACCCCCCGCAGGTTGATTCTCATCTTTCTTGTGCTTGTAAATGTGGTCATTGCGCTATATACAACTCTCCATCACGCATCGGGAACACTTAGGGTCCTCTCCTATCTCCGTCAGCAGCACGAAGCACACTCGGTACCAACAAAGAGACAAACAAACTCCGTCTCAGAGACCGGAATCTCTGCTGGCTTTTTAATGCCCTGCCACAGCACACCCTGGCGCTCTCATCTCGTCTACCCGACAATTAACGCCTGGGCCCTTTCCTGCGAGCCACCCATTGATCTCAATGCAACCCAGAAAGCCGTTTACCGAGATGAAGCAGACCAATTCTACGACGATCCATTCCAATTTCTACGCCAGAACATGGCTGGCGGTCTCCGACACCTCCCTCGACGACCGAGCTATGCCTCTTCCGCACATTATTCTGTATCAGAAAAGACCCCCACCGAGAACCCCCAACATGAATGGCCCGACTACCTCATCTTCTTCGCCCAGCTCGAGCCAACCCTCTACACCTTCCTGCGCGGCTCGTATTATGGCGAGTGCTGGCGCACCTTCAACACCGACTGGCACGATGACTGGCGCCGTCGCGGCGACATTGTAGTCTGGTGTCTGGACACAGCTGAGCAGGACGCCTGGCGCTCCAATACCGAACGCCAATTGCAGCAAAGCCGAGATAAGCAATTCGATCGTATCGTGGAAGCGTTCAAGAATGAGGGGCGCAAGCGAAAGAAGAAAGGTTGGATGGGCCTCCATGTGTTTCCGATGCCTTGGTCCTCATCGCCTCCTTCGTTGTTTGCGTCATGGCGACGTTCAGTGGAGTCTCTTTTCTCGTCACCTTCAAGATCATCGATTTCTTGGCCCTGGCGTCCCGCCTCTCGCTGGGAGACTTTTGCAGCGAGATTGTCATTCTCGAAGCAGAAGACAAGTTGGCTTCCTTCCTGGGTGTCAGACTGGCTTCCCGGGTTGCCGTCTTGGTTGGGCGGAGCTGAAAGGAGACCTACGGAAGCAGAACTGTGGTCTTGAGAGCATCGATTCTGGCCATTTCAGTTGGCTTTTTGGTCGCCAGCTATCAGCTATTTCGCGTTATATATTTGGTGCTGCAGATCCTCCTTCCGTTACTATTTCCCTTTTGTGTCTTCGCTTCTTTGAACATATAGCCAGCCCTAGATCTACAACCTGTCTTGATTCCTAGTAATATATTAATTCGAAACTCATATGCAACAAGACACAACATTCATGTACTATTCGACTCGCTAACCGGAAGCCAAAGGAATATTCTAATGAACAAAGAAAATAACAGGGAATGTGACAAAAAGAAAAGAAAAAAGATCTAACGAGCGTCAAGCAGACAATGAAAATTCGCCGGACATGCACAACCATAACACGTCTCGTCAATCTTCTATATCAGTACAAAAGTCAAGATCAGAATGAAAACCAAATCAATGTCCATGTCAATATCCATATTCACATTGCCCGGCCATCTATTTACGTATTATCCAAGGCCGAAGCCAAAGAACTCAACCATAGCGAGCACTCAGACTAGCAAAGGCATCGGGGCTATGGCGACCATTCTGCAACCCGCTCACATCAACGCTCGGTTGGCTCATGTGCGTTCGTGGGAATGCTGAGTTCGTGGGCGGTGGGCCTGAAAAAGGGGACTTGCCTCCAGCAAATGGGGAGCTGTTCGCTCCTGCAAAGGGCGGACTGCTCATTCCCGAGAATGGGGAATTGTTCGTTCCCGTGGACGGAGTAGTTCCGGTGGTGGTTCCGGTCCCGGGTTGATCATTCATGCCGCCAATTCCTAGCCCTGTGGATTGCTGTTGATATGTGTTGATGCCTGCCTGTGCGGCAAGGCCGGATCCGCTGCCTGTGGGAGCGGTGCCGAAGAAGGGGTTGTTGGATGCGGTGGGCTGGGTGTTGGCAGTGGGTTGCTGGGACTGGAAATTCTGCTGAGGCTGGGGCTGGGGCTGGTGTTGATTCTGGAAGCTTGTGGCTTGCTGGGTCTGAGGCTTGGAGGTGTATGGGTTTGATGGTTGCGCGTAAGGGTTCATCGAGGGAGGTGGGGCCTGGGATGGCTGAGATTGCTGAGGTTGCTCAGCGATGGGCGTCATAGTAGACTGTGCGGGACCCATATTGTACAAGGAGAGAATGCTGTTTTTGTCCATTCCAGTGAGCTGAGGCATAAGTTGCTGCGCCTGCTGTGGCTGTGGTTGCAGGTGAGACTGGAATTGGTTGGGGTAGCCGCCTGCGCTCTGCGCTGTGTTCGGCACCGGCCCTTGCTGGAACGGGTTGTAAGCTCCCAAGCCATTTGATGGCTGCTGCTGTTGCTGTTGGGGCTGCATCTGCGGCTGCATCTGCATCTGTGGTTGCTGCTGCTGTACTTGGGATGGAGCAGTCAGTCCAAATGGCGAGGAAGAGGACATGACCGGCATGGTATTTGCATGACGAGGGGGCCCAAAGCCCCCTGGATTCGTCATGAGCGGGTTCATTTGCTGCTGCTGCGGCGGCGGCGGCGGCTGCATGGGTTGGTTTTGAGGCGCAGTGTTGAAGAAAGGATTCGTTTGTGGGGCATTAGGGTTGGGATATGTCTGACTAGCCAAGCCACCCTGCGGCTGCGGTGGTGCCTGGTCGAATGGATTGTAGCTGTTGTCCATTGGCTGAGGCGACGTAACATAGGGAGACTGCGCGAATGTCGCAGTGACCGGAGGCGTATAGGTCTGCTGATGTACAGAGTGCTGCATGGAGCTTGTCTGGTTCGGGTATCCACCAGTAGAGTGGGGGAACAAGGGCTGGGAAACCTGCAGGCCCTGGAAAGATGATTCTAAAGGCTGTGTAGATGCCGGCTTCGCGTTCATCTGATCGAATGGGTTGTATGCAGTGGTCTGTGGTTGCTGGGGTTGCGAGGGGGCCACTGGATTCGAGACTGCTCGGTCAAATGGGTTGTTGGAAACCTCAGGGAAGGTGTTGTCGGTTGTAACGGGGAATGGGTTTTTGGACGTCTCAGGCTTCGGGATTACTACGCGTGCGGATGCATCACTGCTTGTCCCGGCCGGGGTCCTGGATCTTGATGCAGGGTTACCCCCCTCACCCAACCTGACCAGTGTTTCAACCGCTCGATCCAGATCCTCATGGAGTCCTTTGAGGACCATCTCGTTTCGTCGGTCATTGGTGAATCCCATCTGCTGCAATGCCGCCATTTTGGACTCGAAAGATGCCGTTGTTACATCGGCCACAGGCGCACCAAGTCCTGTCGTCTTCCTGGATTGCAATGGTGGTGGTGACCAGGCTCCATCATCCGAGGTTGGCGAAGTCACCTTGGGCTTACCACCAAATCGGCGGAGGTTCGAGGTAGAGGATGACGATCGTAGACCAAACTTGAAAAATCTTCCAGACTTGGGCGGCAGTGGAGGAGGAGAACCCTCAGGAGATATGTCATAGTCATTCTTTCTTGACTCCACGGGGGACGGGGCCCTAAGGTTGGAATAACTCGAATCCTCCCTGCTCGGGGGCTTTGGCTTCCCATTCTCCAACGAACGGTGTTGATATTTCTGCCGGATAAACCTCTCCATGCATGCATCGGCCTCGTCAATGTCGGTGGGAATTGGCGGCTTGATACCCCGTGGGTTGTTCATTTTGTTCATAAGGATGTTACCGTGCGATTTCATGTTCTGCCCAGGTGATAAAGTCCACTTTGTCAGTTCATGACCTTTGCTATTGCGTGTTGTCGGATTGTGCTCACATCAACTTGCTCTGATGTCCATGTGTCCATGGTTAAAGATTTGATCTTGGAGATATGTGTGCCCAGCTTTCGGTGCAGTGCGGCGCAACGCATGCAAAGGAAGATGCCCATCTGTCGGAGATGAACAGTCAGTTTGTGGATTCGATCGAAGGTAAAAAGAAGCGGCGACATACATTCCAGCTTGCCCATCCTATTCAAATAAGAATTAGTGAGATCAACAATAAAGGTCTTTAGGGACGAACCTGGGGTCAAGGCATCGCAATCGGCACATCGGTCATTGCCAGGAACGGTCCGGATCAGCTCCGCCAGAGTCTTTTCATTCCGCGCCTGCTCGCGCTTGCTGATGCCGGGAGCCATGATTCAAAATATAATAATAATAATAATTACAAGAATAAATAAATAGAAGGAGTGGCAGTAATACAAAGTGGAATAGGGGAAGAATTCTGGTTCCCAGGGCGGAGAAGAGGTCAATTGACGTCCGAGGGGCAGATCATTCCAAATGAGACATATATGTGCACTACGGAGTACACGGAGTACAAAGAGCAAAGGAAGAGTAGATAAAAGAGTGGGATTTAAAGATTTTAGCTTAACTGTTCCAAGGTTGAGTTGACAATCTCATTCTACTATATCGATTCGTTCCGTGTTTCTTCCGGCATAGTGTTTTTTATAGACCCGATCTTCTAGAACACTTTAGAAAACTTAGGTTTATAGGCTCGAGCCTAGGCTTCTACGGTGCGAAAGGAAAGTTAAAGATTATGTATATTAATGATATCAAAGAATAAGATGGCATGTCTGGACACCAATGACTTGCATCTACCAATGCGCCTAAAGGCCGAAGCCTTCTCGGAGCCGTCGAGAAGTCGTAATGGTAGCCAGGAATATCTTCTAGTACGCCAATATGACCAACCATCCTATGATAGAGGAATTGGCGGTTGATTATGCGTTCGGAAAAGTGTAAAGAAGAAAAGTCTCTAATTTGCGCGGAAATTTTCGATACAAAAGGACATGGTCATGTGACTGCGCTAGCGCAATCACGTGCCATGGGGATTAAGATAAAAACTTTTCCACCTCGCACTTTTCCTTCTTCTGCAATCATTCGAGTGTTGGAGACTAGAGAATCCAATCCTTTAATGTCGGGGATTGTTGAGGATTTGGATCCAACATTTAGATGTAAACTTCAAACCACATAACCCGCGTGGTGCCTACCTGTGGCACTGGACGTCTCTTGGGTGATTTTTTAATCGTTCGTTCGTGGAATATCAAAACCAAACAGTTTTTAGCAGAGCTGCGTCTACTCCACCCTGGTGTTCATATCTATTGAACAGCAGGACTTTTTTACGACGGACATCCCCAAGTAATAATGCAAATCAATCTTGAAATTTATTCCGCATCTCATTATATTCCTTGTCCTGTATCATCCATGGATTGATCGCTCTCATCAGCTCATTTGCTCATTTTAGCCTCTGCTTATGTGTCACATGACCCTTCAGCTCGCCAGATTTTCCGGTTACCTAAGTAATCCCACTATCCATGCCCAGGTGGATCCATGGGTCCATTGATGTATATATGTAAGAATGCATCTGGGCAAGAGGCAAGTGAGGGCAATACGATTTCTCGTTACACATTGACGAGTCTGTCTATAAACATGTGCTACTGTCCATTGGGAATGGGTTTGGAGAATTCATCTAGAGTAGCTGGCAAAAACGACCGCTCATCAAAAGCAAGGGAATATACGAAGAATCGATATAGAAGCTTAATCCCCAGAGGTTCTTCAAGAAAGAAATGGGACTTGTAGTTCGTTGCAAGATACCTAGGTATATACGGAGAGGAGAATAAGGCATGTATGTGCCTATAAGAACTGTGTATACCTCCTTCCTCTCCACGACAACTGCCACGGTGAGAGCAGTAATTCCTACATATAAAATTGGGCCTCCATCGACCTTTAAATCACGTGGCAGGGTCTGTCATAGCGATGTACCATGGGCATGTCAGTGGTCAGGCTAGGACCCATGGGTAATAAGATCGAGACCATGAAATGTTTTCAATCTTGCCAAGGAATCTCGAACTCAAAGATTAATAAATAGCTTATTTGACGCGTCAATAAACATAGATGTTCGTATAGTATCTAGACCTGGATTATTACTGAGCAAGCTGCCAAAGGTGCGGTGGGCCCCGGGGGCAACCTGGTTGATCAAGTAAGCAGGTTCGAAAGCGGCGGAGTGGGTCTACGTTGACCAAACAACGCTTGGCTGTTAATAATACCCATGGATGTTTCCGAGATATCGCTTTTTACTCACGCCTCTAGTGTCAGGTAGTATCAGTCTGTATGTCAATTCAACGAGTACGATCTCCTGAGATTGTAGCATAACATAGAGACAGTGAAGAATACAGTGACAGAAATGGAAGAAGTGAAAGTCTGGGGATGTACGATGATGTACCGGAATGCGGAGATGGACGAAACGCCGAGGCAATGGCATATGTGGCCCCCTTGATTGGCTGTGATTCCATCAGCTTCTGTACGATGAACCGAAGTATTAGCTCAGGGTTGTACTGTTATTAGAAAATGTGACAGGAGAAAGTACAAATGCCCCGGTTCCTCCCTTCTCTCCTCGTTTGTACTTGTACTCCCTTTACTTTACTTTTTCCTAAACACCCATAGATTTCTTTATCTGCCCTCTCTGTCCCTATCACAATGGCTTCGGCTGCTAGAACTGCTTCCCGGGCCTTCCTTCGCTCAACCCCGGCGACCTCCTCTTTCCGTCCTGCTGCACGCAGTACCCGTTTCGCCATCCCCACCAACGGTCTTCGCACCTCTTCTCGTCGCGGATATGCTTCAGAAGCTGGCCCTGAGAAGTCCGGCTCATCCTTCGGCATCTGGGCTCTTGGTCTCGGTGCCCTTGGTGGTGGAGCGTACTTCTACCTGAATGGCGACTCCGCCTCCTCCCCCAAGAAGCCCTTCGTCCCTACCCAGGCCGACTACCAGAAGGTGTACGACGCTGTCGCTGCCCGTCTGGCCGACGAGACCGACTATGATGACGGCAGCTATGGTCCCGTAAGTAGTCATTTCTGCTCGTCGTCATTGAAGATCAAAGAACTAACCTAGACGGTTTTATTGCTCTCAATAGGTCCTGGTTCGTCTCGCATGGCACGCAAGTGGTACCTATGATAAGGAGACCGGCACCGGAGGCAGCAACGGCGCCACTATGAGATTCGCCCCGGAGTCCGATCACGGCGCCAACGCCGGTCTCAAGACCGCCCGTGACTTCCTCGATCCCATCAAGGCTCAGTTCCCCTGGATCACTTACTCCGATCTGTGGACTCTTGCTGGTGCTTGCGCTATCCAAGAGCTGGGCGGCCCAACGATCCCCTGGAGACCCGGCCGTGAGGACAGGGACGTCGCCGCATGCACTCCCGATGGCCGCCTTCCTGACGCCGCTAAGGACCAGCGTCACATCCGCGATATCTTCTCCCGCATGGGCTTTGACGACCGCGAGATGGTTGCACTGATCGGCGCCCATGCCCTGGGCCGCTGCCACACCGATCGTTCGGGCTTCGACGGCCCCTGGAACTTCAGCCCTACTGTTTTCACTAATGAGTTCTACCGCCTCCTTGCTGAGGAGAACTGGATCCAGAAGAAGTGGAACGGCCCGAAACAGTTCACCGACAAGACCACTGGCACTCTCATGATGTTGCCCACTGATATGGCTCTTATGAAGGATAAGGGCTTCAAGAAGCACGTCGAGCGCTATGCCAAGGACAGCGATGTCTTCTTCAAGGAGTTCTCTGATGTCTTTGTTAAGCTCCTTGAGCTCGGTGTGCCCTTCAAGACTGAGGATCGCTTCGTCTTCAAGACTTCTGAGTAAGGGAATTGCTCAAAAATTGCCTAATGTTCCCGTCTCTGTTTATATACCTGTCTTGATATCCGAGTCTTTACTCACTAAGATGCTTTTTCTTGTTGTCAATGGAAATTTCGATTCCCTTCCATATTTGCATGCGCTTTCACAGCATGTAAGTTTCGTCTTGAGTAAGATGTAGCATTAGCATAGACACATAGGGAGCCGGAGCCATCGGGATTGGCAGAGCTGTATCACATAGCTCTAAAGAATACATATGTACCAATCATGGTGATGAAAATTTTGCAATAAAGAAAGATATGCATTCATGACCGAAATATCAAGGAAGAAAAACAGAAGAGATGGAGTAGCCAATGCTTAACGTATGGGTCCGGAAGGCCCTCCCAAATTGGCGTGCAGGGCGACCCGCCATTTTCAAATCCTCGTGGAATCTTCTCAGTAACAAAGCTCACTCACCCCGCTTTGCAGCACCCCCCGGATTATCACAATCATTGGAATGCACGCGATTGGACTTCTCTGCTAAACTTAGGGGTGTCACTATTACAACCTGGTGTGCACCTCTGACTGGTCGCTCGGGGACTCGGCGCGGGACACAGAAACAGCACAACCAACCAGCTACGACGAACAGACGCTGGACAGAAAGAGGAATACACTTTTTTCAACATGACGATGACGGCGCATACTGTGGATCTCTACGAGATCCTGTCTCTTCCCTTCACGGGGTCTTCGTCGACAGTCCTCTCCAAGCAGCAGATCAAGATCGCATACCATAAAGCATTGCTGAAACACCACCCTGACAAGGCCGGTGCTGTCGCAAGGGAGACCGGGTTAGGGGGCTCAACTAATTCTACATTCACGTCTACTCCGAACCCTCTCTTTACCAGATCTGATGGCAACTCGTCGCGACAACTGTATACCATCGACCAGATCACCACCGCCTACAAGACCCTATCGGACCCCGCCCTCCGCGCTGAATATGATCGCTCTCTACGTCTGGATAGGCTGAAGGTCGCGGAACGGGAGAAGACTGGCAATGTGTTCCATACCGGCTTGGAGATCGTGGATTTGGAAGATCTCGCCTGCGAGGAGGCGGAAGGCGGCGACGGCGACTGCTGGTATCGCGGATGTCGGTGCGGTGATGAGCGCGGGTTTTTGGTCAACGAGGAGGATTTGGAGAGGGAGGCGGAGCATGGCGAGATCATTATCGGGTGTCGCGGGTGCAGTCTCTGGTTGAAGATTCTGTTTGCCGTCGAGGCAGATGAGGGATGAAGAGAAGCTTGGCAGATGGTCTCTTTCCTGGTAATAATCTCTGCTCCATCATGCCGTTGAAATTCGGATCCGGTTGTGCAGCCCATCGTGTCGCTGTGCGATAAATGGCATCGTGGTCTCATGTCTCTGTTAGTCTATATCTCATCCAAGGACTCAGCTCGTTGGTTCAGACTGGATACAGGATTGGGCATTCGTTCTTCTTCTGTCGTCGGTTTATTTTTCCTGGCCTGGGGCCCTCTTTTGCACTTGAGGCGCTACCAGTCTCTCCCGGTTTGCGCACACCAATCTCGTCGGACCTTGTGTAAACCAAGAACACATACCCCAAGTGGTATCCTCGCTTTTGGACATATCTCAGTCTTTGATTGAGATAAAACTCAAGACCCTTGCTGAAGCCCAACTCCGACCTCTTGCCTTCTGGCTAGACCTGGCTCAACTCATGCATCCAACGATGAGACCAGGTGCTGTACAGAGCTACTTGTCAACATTTAGTTCCATGAGAATACACCTTTTATGTATATATCTATGTTTTACCTTCGAAGAAAGGACCATGAATCTCACAATAGATAATTTCAAATCCCGCAGTATATATGTAGACATGGTGACAATGACAATATATATCCAACACATCAAAAAATGAGAATTCGGCGCTTGAGTTGATTCCGAAGTAATCCTGCCATTTGAAGAAAGGATTCAATAGTCGTTATACAAAATAAATAATAATTAGGAGTACACATTCCCTGGCGTGGTCCATATGAGATTGACGATTGTGTAGAGGGGCTGATGACATATGCGGAGGCAGCAAAACACCACGGGACAACCTCACAACTTTCCATCCTCTCCCACCCTCCATTTTACGCTCATTCCCCTCCCAACTTCACCATGTCTGTCATTGAGATCTCATCGAAGGAGCAATTCACATCGCTCCTCGGCTCCTCCCGTCTTGTCGTCGCCGACTGTAAGTGTTTGCCGCCGCGCGACTCTGCCCCGCCGAGACCCTGTCTTCCCCTCTGAACGAGCAGAGCTATCGCTAACCCTGGCCTGATACTTGAACAGTCCACGCTGATTGGTGCGGACCATGCAAAGCTATTGCGCCTGCGTATAACTCGCTGGCGACCCAGCTCTCCCGCCCGAATGCCATCACATTCACCAAGATCAATGTCGACCACCAACAAGAGCTCGCCCAAGCCTACGGCGTCACAGCGTATGTGCAATTTATCCGAACATATTGAACCTAGCCCTACCCGCGTCCAATCCTAAATATTCGTCTCGTTTACTGACAAACACATGATGCCTAGGATGCCAACCTTCATCGTCTTCAAGAACGGCCGCGTGAACCAAACAGTCAAGGGCGCCAACCCTGCACAGCTGAACCAGATTGTCCAGAAGCTCGCATCCGAGGCAAGCCAGTCGGACGACGCAGCAACCGGCGAAGGAAGCAGCTCCGGCGAGCCCTGGATCGGCGGCACAGTGCCCAAGGGTTACAGCGATATCACAGATCAGGTTGACTTAAAGGGATTGGAGCTGTTGAACCGGGATACGGATACAGCAGAGCCGCGCGCTTTGTTCAACCTCTCGAAGCCGTCCGGACTAGCAGCAAAGGGCAAGGCCAAGGCTGCTGGCCAGCCAGATTGGACTGAGAGCGACACCGACGAGCAGCTGATGCTGTACGTCCCATTCAACGCGATGCTGAAGGTCCACTCGCTTCAGATTACCTCCCTCCCTCCTGCGGAGGCCGATGCCGACGACGACGAGACACCCATGCGGCCCAGGAACCTGCACATCTACAAGAATACTTCCCATGTGCTTGGGTTCGATGAGGCGGATGGTATTCCTCCTGTGCAGAAGGTGGAGATTAAGCCAGGTGATTGGGATGCGAAGACCGGGACTGCGACGGTGCCCCTGCGGTTTGTTAATTTCCAGAATGTGACATCGCTGGTTATGTTCTTCGTTGATGGGGATGGAGACAGCGAGAAGCTGCGCGTTGACCGCATTCGCGTTATTGGCGAGGCGGGTGCAAACCGATCCATGGGCAAGCTGGAGAAGATTGGTGATGAGCCTGGCGAGTAAGCCTGGCGAGTAAACAACATAGACAGGAGAAAACAAGCCTACCCTAAGGAGATAGCTTCGATTTGAATTTTCAAAGACAAAGAGCTTGGACGGAGCAACATCTGAGAAATTTATGATAGCCAAGAGCACTGTTCCACGCCTAATGAGAGCCATCTAGCTGTAAAAAAAATGTGCGAAGTTTGGTAACTTGATTCCATTTCGTCTATTGCTATAGAAAATATGCAAGAATATATATAAAAAAGTATGTTTGACTCCAACCACAAGGTCTCATCCTTGAGAAATCAGAAAGACCTGTAAAGGTAAGAATCAATGTGCAATTCCTTTCGTCTGTGGCGCAACTGACACCTGGGTTACATCACTGAAAGCCAGACAAATGACCGTAGATGTCCAGGCAACACGGGATATCGAGTCGCGCCGCCG
Organism: Penicillium sp. CF05; assembly: GCA_002916455.1. NCBI lineage: Eukaryota > Fungi > Ascomycota > Eurotiomycetes > Eurotiales > Aspergillaceae > Penicillium > Penicillium sp. CF05. The sequence continues at coordinate 3,799 of PKQL01000676.1, read as the reverse complement.
CACGAAGAAGAAAAGAAAAGAAGAGGAAAGTCGCTGGCTGAGATTTCCTTTTATGCTGAGATCCGGAGATTTGGTTTTTCCGCGTGCCTTTAACGGAAGGTTCCAAGGATTTCGGCGCACACAGAAACTTTCATTATGTAAGCCATATGCGAGGAGCTAATTTTTTCATCTGATGCCTTTTCCCTTCTTCCCTTTTCTTTTTCTTCCATAAACATGGTCGATGATGAGAATTATGGAATATATGATAGGAAGAGACTGACTCCTAATGGGAGCGTGATCTCAATTTTACCATTCCTGAGGCCCTTTGCTGTTTTATTCTGGTGTTGTTGGGGAGCTCGACCTGCAACCAGGGCGAGCAATGGTTTTCAATTCTTCAAATTGAATTAGGTTTTAGTTTCCAGTACTTCGAGGTTGAAATTAGAGCACCATTCATGCAGAACATCAATTCCTGTTCCCTGGACCGTACCAAGTAGACGAAATATCTCGGCAGAAACTCAACGGCCTTCAAGGCCACATTATCGAATATCGCCGTTAATAAAAACAGCATCCACCTGAGAAGAAATTAGACAATGTTGCGCAAGCTTAAAAACACCTTGGAGCCGCGTGTTATTAGGGCCGAACAATGAATGACATGCACATGTAGTTCGCCGAAATATCAAATCCGGCCCGATAGCTACACCGGCAGGCAATCGGATGCACCCGGCATCCTCGCCTTCTCACGAGGGACATGTCGTACCGGGGTAATAATGAGGATATAGCAAGCAGCTGTACTCCGGATGGGAACGTTCGCGACCCGCAGATGGAGTTAGAGCTCTTGGCGCTCTGTTTACGCGACGCAATCCGTCTCGTCCCGTTGGCCATTTGGAGGCTGGAGTAAACAGGCACGTATCCGAGATCGTACCTGTTTATTTTTTTTATTTTTTTCACATTTCCATACTCCGTATCCGTCTCCACTGTAGGTTTGACGGAGAGTAATTTGTTCCAGGATCCATCGTAGGCTGGCTGAGCGTACCAGACTTCGACTTGGTCTGGATGCGTTAATCTGTGTTTGGTTGTTTCAGGGATTAATATCCAGATGTGGTGCTTGGAGACATTGTATGATGTATTTCCCGATCGCTGACCGAGATCGGGATTGTCGGACTCCACGGTGATTTCGTCAACCCAAGTTTGCTTTCGCTTGTTTTGTGTGGGTAGAAAATGGGTATATTCTGGTGGGTGCTTCGTGTGTGGACCTGGTATGAAGAGGTCTGTACTACTAACTACATATGTAAATTGAGGACATGAGTCAGGTGTGTAGTGTTGTAGCGAGGCTTCTTGCAAGGTACGTACCTAAAACAGGTACCACGTCTTGGATCAGAGTTCTGTCGAAAGACCCGCTTTAACCCGTCTGGAGACGAGCAAAAAAAAAAAAAAAAAAAAAAAAAAAAGGGTAACTATCATCTCGAATGAGTCTCGCCAGAACTGTCCGTCACGGGAGGCTTGCCGCGTCAAGTCTCATCTCAGCTCAGGCTGTGGTTTCAACCTGTGGATCCAGGATCAGCTCCAAAGCCATTATGAGACGATGTGTTGGACTCTATACACACACTGGATCGCAAGAGTGAGCTCGTGCGGAGAACAGGGAGCTTGGCTCTCAACCCAGAGTCATGGCCACTATACTATGTTGTACGGAGTAGCTGAACCGAAGAAGACCGCCAGTGAAATCTGTTACGTACCAAATACTGCGCGGGAAAGGTGATCTTCTATTGCCGCCGGCTTGGTTAAACGTTGGAAGAGCCACTTTTCTTTAGAGACTTATATTGTAAGCTATATACGAAGGGAAAATGGGGCCCGGTCGTCGATCCTGATAGCCCAGGGGTGAATGTAGTCGGTGAACCGAGCCTCTCCGAGCTGGATACGCGCTTATACGCCTACCGGATAGTGTTTACGGAGTACATTCTGCATACTCCGCATGATGTACACGCTAGATTAGTATGGTCTTCGGGGATTTTTGGTGAATTGGGTGGGGACAAATGCCCATTGCCTAGGGAATATAGCGCGATGTTGTTGGAGAAAGTTTGCACGTGCGGACTTGACGAATACCCCAATTCGGAAAGTATGGAAATGCCTTTCTATAATCACGAAGCCACGTACGACATATTGCTAGGCCTTATCGGGAATACTCTCCGGGGCCGCCAGATGGATACATGACCTCAGTACCAGGGAAACCATGCAAAATTCATCAGATAGGGCTGGGGGAATCCCGGGTGAGAATCACATCATTTTGGGACCTCGGGAGTCTTTGCTCACCCCCATTCGTACCAGAGATCCAGGTCCGAAACGATACTCTGGAGCGAGGATCGAAATTATTTTTTGACCCACTATGTCTCTCATGAAAAGCCTGATAATTGGGTAAAACTATCAATATACGGAGTAGGTTGGAGTAATGGTACCTGAGCCAAAGAATCATTATCTCTGATACTGGGGACAAGGATGACGGAGGTGGTTCCACGGGAATTTCAAAAAGACACAAAATCCAGTGAGCTCTCTGGTTGGCGAGGACCGCGGCCCGTGTGGAAACGAATCTGGTGTCCTAATGCATATTCCCACCACGGGCTGGTAGTCTATCTCCGCATTCAATAGATTCTTTTTGCAGGATCGTACCGAGTCCAAAAAATCCTTCGATCGAACCTCGCTAGTTCTGATTTGTCCAATTTGTCTAATCTGTGGGTTAAAAGCCGATCTATACCTTCAAGTGGAAAGTGGGGGTTAGCTCACGCACCATTCCCCATTCTGTAGAGAGGTACGGAGTACTATGCTGGAGTTGAAGCTTCATCAAACTCGGCTGAAGATTACGACAGGAGAATTATCCTAAATAAGAACGTCGAGAAACTTCCATTGGCCATGTAACTTTGTCACTTTACCTGATGTAGTGTAGTGGTAACTTAACCTTGGGAACACTTCCAAAGCTGGAAATGGTCAAGGAACCATCGAAATTGAAGTTGATAGGCCCCACATGAACCACAAAGTCGATGCACAGCAGATCCACAGCAGATCTTACCTGAAACGAACCCTGCCTCCCACGTTCTTCCAGCCACGTTGGCACAGTTATACTTCGGTAGTTACGGAGTAGTAGGTTTAATGCTCAATATTTTGTGCTCTGTCAAGCACGTGCCCTACCCGACGAGCTCCAAATAGCTCTAAAGAGCAAGTTGCAAGCGATAGTACGGCTGATCAATTAAAGGTTATCCCAGTCTGAGACGATCGAACCAGGGTCTGGGTACCATACTGGGTCTAGTGTCTCGGGTCGTGTAAGGAGTACATACGTACCTAGGTAGCCAGTTATATAAGGTCCTCGAAGTTTGGAACCGAGATCGCGATATGACTCTGGAGTCCGGAGTATTTTCATGGATACCGTATCTGAAACGCATGCCCAGCACGCCACATTGACGGCTAATGATTTGTGTCTCTAGTTCTGATTAATTGTATTTGCTATATCTGGTTCAAAAATAGATTGATATTTTCGGAGTACCAATACCATACGCGGAGTACATAGTGTTAGCGCGGGCCCGCCTAAAATGCCTGATCAGGCAACCTTGGAAGCTTCCAAGCTTACCTACTAGGTAGGTAATTGGAAGAAAATCATGATTTACCCGCGAGCAAGGACTCATTCTCAACCATGGTTGTGTGTGGAACTATCTAGATGGGGTTAATCGAGTTTCCCCCCGCACTTTGCTCGCTTAGGGATCCGTTGATGTAACCTGGTTTTACGCTGTGAGACACGAGGACCTTGCAAAACTAAATCTCTCTCTCTCTCTCTCTC
>PKQL01000675.1:0-14566 GCA_002916455.1 Penicillium sp. CF05 | reverse complement strand
ACTTTATAGAATAAATAACTATTATTTATACCTATTTTACTAACCCGATATAAATATTTAGTTTTAATCCGCTATACCTATAATATTTATTAAAATATATTAGTATATAAGAAATTATTGTAACGGGCYAGTGCCCGGCTGAYATCACRTGCGSGCACGTGACCTTCCCYACGCCCYATTTTGTTTACGCTCGGCCCCGCCAACTCCTTCTCTCTTCAAGCTTCTAGATAACTGCAAACGGCTTAGCTAGTCTGAATCAAAACTGGCCTCGTCCCTTCACACCTACCTTCTTCCAACCCATTTTTCCATCAGTATTTGCATGAAATCTATTAGTTTTAATCACTTTTTCTATCATTCCAGCTATCAAGATAGCCTCTCTAGGCCTAGCATACCTTGAATCATCCGATTCGGACCCTAAATCGGACCCAAAGATCGTCCCCGAGTCTCCACCCGCTATACCAAGCACCTAGCCAATCACCTAGCCAACTAGCGAGCCAACCAGCGAGCCAACTAGCGAGCCGAGTACCCTCTTTACATTCCCGCTCGAAAGGTCTTGATTCGATATTGGTGCACAAGTCCGGTTTCTTCAAATACGAGTCTGAATTGTCCGTATTCCCTACGAAGCTGCATGTCTAGCATCAGGATGTTTTTTTCCGAATTGATCTGTGCCGAGGTAAAGGACATATTGTGAAGAACCGGAAAGTATTGCTTTAGGTTGACTCAGATTGTGTTCCTGTCCATATCACTGCCGTCCTGGGCCTGAAATGATCCAAGTGCGAATGGGATAATGTGTGCCGCTTCTAGGTGGGTCGTGAGTGCGTTGGGTGGATGAGCGTGACTATGACTGCACAGCCCTGTTGCGAGACATCTGTTGCCATCCCTCTCTAAACAGTGGCGCTGGAGTTGGGACTGGGAGCTTCTCGTGATAGGCTCAATGTTTTGGCTCTTAAGATTCTCGACTGGATCTTCAAGGCTAGAACGTGGATATGGAGTGATTTCAGATGGTGTTTTGCCACCCTGTGCTTTCATCGGAATCAATAAATCAATTCTGATGCTTTGGACCAGTTGTCGAAGCTTCTCATCGTTTTTACACTCTAAAACGACCCTGGCCAGATTTTCTTTTCCGTCAAGAGGAAGGACCTTGAAGAAGTCATAGAGGAAGACTTTGATTTTGTCTGTGGATTCAAGAGGTGTGTAACTATTCAGCTTTCTATCCAGCTTCTAGGTTTTATGAGTATTGAAAAGACTAAAGGAGACAGGAGGACTCGCCGTCTTTAGAGATAATGACATTCTGTCGACTACCCAGGGTGGGTGACCTTAGGACAGTTAAGGGTTTGGGTACAAGCAAGGCGGCCGAATCAGATGTGACGGCTGAGAGGGGAGGGGATGATCTATTGGTGCGATTGTTTGAAGCCTTGTAAGGTTGTAAGTGGATGGATGATAAATAAGTGCAATTGGTCTATGAGGGAAAGTTAGGGAGGCTTTTGAGTCACTTCTCACCGGTTTCCCTGCAGATTCAGTTTACCTAAGTAAAAGTCGATTAGGTACCTAGGTAGGGACTGAGGTGAACTGATACCACAACTTGAACCTTATAGGTAGAATATTGAAAATATTGAATAGTAAAATCAGTCTTTTTTTTTATATTATAAATATAAAAGGTCGGCAGCTGGTTAGGTATTTGACCCACACAGAGTACGGTAGTGTATAGCCGCCATATCGTACTTTTCCCATATTAAACTTCCAAGGTTTGACCGCACCTTCTTAGTTACTTGATTCCAACAGATCATCACAAAGGGGGGCAGAGCGAGGAACACGTCTACCTAAATTAGGATTCTATCATGTGGTGCGTTCCATATGCACATTGACAGGGTATAATGTAAATCGATGAAAGTACAGGACGTTGCTGTAAAATTAATAAGGCAGGTGGTCTCTAGTAAGATCAAATTGATATAAGTATGAGCAGGAATTAGTAGGAAGTATCCCATGGGTTTTGCGCCAGCCGGGATAGGTAGACCTTGGTATTCTCGTATACCAGGAAGGTCACCCACGTGCTTGGAAGCACTCGGAACAGATTTGGACCAAGACCCTTATAGAATCCTGCGATCCCTTCTTTTGCCCATACCTGGGAAAAGACATCAATGGCCCCACGGTAGATTAGACGGGCCTCATAGGTTTGCAACCGGGACCTAATTACTTGGTAAGGATACGTCACACTGCCAGCGAAGACTTTTGATAGACCGGAGATGGCCAAAAAATCAACATTACTCAGCACCCGTTCGGCGCCTAAATGGCTGCTCTCAGAGCCCATGGTATTCATCGACCGTAATCTGAAAAGTTTCAATTGCTCGTATGCCATGAACTGAAGGGCACCATGGCTGACGCCAAATAGGGCTGGCATGAGACCTCGGTAGAAGCCGGGTATTCCTTCCACCTGGTATATTTGTTTTGCCCCAGATGTAAATGAAGCATACGCCCCTGGAGCATGGGAACCCGTTGACAACATGCGAGTTTTGATCACCCAGATTGGATTGGTGAGGACCGACGTAATGACGCCTAAGGAAATCCACAGGTTAATTGAGGAACGGAGGAAAAATGCTGAATTGGACATGATATATGTATACCTGCACTGCCAGATGCGAGAAGATAATCAGATGACGTGAGAATCTGCCCCCTCTCCTTGTGATAGATTCGAATACTATCCTTCAAGCTGCTGTAGCATAGAAAGTACAAACCCCAGCTCGTAGAATTTCCGATAAGATTGGGGGTAAGTCCCCGGTAAAAAGCGGCAGAGCCACCCTCGTTATAGAAGATCTTGCGAATGATTCGCAGTGAACCCCCAAGTCGGGAAGATGATCGATCGACTGCATATACCAAACCGGAGTTAGTTACTCTATACCCCAAGAAGAGTTCAACAAAATATCAAAGCTTGCCTTGTAGCCTTGTCTTGACCATGTCAAGAGGATGCAGCGTCAGAGTTGACACAACTCCCGCTGTGAATCCTGCTACGGTCTCCACAAAGGACGACGAGAAGCCATCTTGACTAGTCATGAACCTGCCTTAGATGAAAATAGGAAAGTCTAACACGCAGAGACAGAGAGGTAGAGATAAAGGGGGAGAGTGCAGAGAAGAACATAAAAAAAAGCGATGGCGGAGAAATATTCTAAGAACATCAGAACATGTGACCGAGTAGTCCAAGAGTAAAATAACATATGTGCACCACAACATACCAACCTTGGAATATTCTTAGTTTCCTTTTTATTTATTTATACACAGCTCAGTTGTTCACTCTAAATTATCACAAGGTTACAGCATTCCCGTACCGAAGTGGACAAATATTGGGCCAAAGACTTAAAAATACAAAATCATCCAGCTTTCACAAGCTTTTAAAAAGCGATATCTGGATATTCAAACCCATTATCCCCCATAGAGGGAATAATCGAGAGGCTGGGCCATATCCATCCCATCCACATGTCCTATATCATTTCCTCCAGTCAACGTGTCGTTTACGCAAGAGGCGAGAACAATCTAGGTATCAAGTTAATCATAACAGCTGGAATCCAAGGACCTGAAGCGTACCTGAACAACGTCGGCTTGGGCTCGCTATAGGTGTAGCCTGTTTTTCTTTTGTTAGCTTATTATGTTGAAAACGACAAAGCAGTATATAGTGACATACCCAGATAGATAATCAGAGGCAAGTATCCGCTAGATGGTTATCGCTGGTCAGCTTGGAGGATGACACAGAGGTGATATGAGGCTCACTAGTGAATTGCAACCCGGGAAATATCAATGACCTTCGAGACGCGCTCCTAAACAGATTAAAAAGAGAGTTAGAAACCCGGTCTCAAGGAGGATCGGGGTTGCAACTAACCTTGGTCTCCTCGGAGAATTGAACCATTGTGAATTTATGAAAGTGAAGTTGGGTGGGTTTCAAATTAGAAGGAAAAAAAGAAATAAATTTGGTATTGCCTCAAGGTCGGATTCAATCGAATAAATGGGAGATGGAGATGTGGTTGATTGAAGTGGAAGCAGGGAGGATTTGCGGAAATCAAAAGTTTTCGGAAAAGGTCACTGATCATCCCTCAGCTCCGGCTTTCCTTCACTTTAACACTTTCACACCTCATTATCTCTCCACTTCCAGTCAAATTAGTCTACCTTGTTGGTCCAGGTTTTACTAGGACTTTCACAGATTCATTGAACTTGCATTCTTGAGTCCTTTTCCTTTCGTGGGAGCTTTTCCCCCTCCAATTTAATTCACCATGTCTAACGCAAGGCATTGGTAAGGCCCTCTCTCCCCACGACAAGACCCTGTGCTAATTCAACCCAGGGAACAAGATAAAGAGGCAACTGTGTACATCGGAAACCTTGATGAACGGGTCTCCGACAGCCTGGTATGGGAATTGATGCTGCAGGCTGGGCGCATCGTTAACGTCCATCTGCCCAAAGACCGGGTCACGCAGTTACACCAGGGGTATGGATTTGTTGAGTTCATCAGCGAGGAAGATGCCGAATATGCATCGAAGATCATGAATGGAATCCGTCTCCATGGCAAGCCTATTCGTGTTAACAAGGCATCGGCTGATAAGCAAAAAACCGTGGAAATTGGCGCCGAGCTGTTTGTGGGTAATCTTGATCCTATGGTTACCGAGCAGGTTCTCTTTGATACATTCAGCCGGTTTGGCAATCTTGTCAATCCGCCTAAAGTGAGATCTCCCCCGGATATAACAAGATGGACACCGCTAACAGCCCTTTTTTTTTGTTATCATTACAGATTGCCCGTGATGACAACAATCTCCCCAAGGGATATGGATTTGTTTCTTTTGCCGATTTCGAATCCTCGGACACGGCTATTTCCAACATGAATGGCCAGTACCTGATGAACAAACAGGTTTCTGTACAGTATGCATACAAGAAGGATGGGAAAGGCGAGAGACATGGCGATGAAGCAGAACGAATGCTGGCAGCCCAGGCCCGCAAGCATAATGTACAGCCACCGACTCAGCAAGCTCCGCAGTTCCCTGGCACTGGCCCGGGCGTATCATCAACGCCGGCCATGTCGAACGGCGAGCTCTCTCGACCTTTGAGCACAGCCCCGTCACAAACACCGGATGTAGGGATGAACCGGGGTGTGACCCCAGCCATGCCTCCAGCTTTGCCCTACCAGAGTGCGCCCCCTCCAATGCCTTACCAGACCGTTCCTCCTCCAAACCGACATGTTCTACCTCCCGTCCCTTCACTCAATACCCCACCTCCCGGGCTCCCAGCTCGACCTCCGCCTTCACAAGCTGGCTACGGCGGCCCGCAAACCTTTTTACCACCTGGGTTCAATGGTGCAGGCCAACCGCCCTTCGTCCCACAGGCTGCACCTCCCCCTGGGTTTGGGCCGCCTGGGTTTGGACCTCCATCTGGGGCCCCTTCGTTGCCACCGGGCTTCCAACAGCCCGGATACGGAGGCAGTCGGTGATTCCTAGTGACCTTCAGCCTTGAGAGCCCCTCTCCCCCAAAGCTATGGACTATGGGAGGTGGGGGGTCCTTTTTGAATGATTTGATGACCCAAGGACCAAAGCGCTGGTCCATGTGTTCCATGTTCTTTTACTTGGCTACCTCGAACATGTTTATTGGGGGGTGGACCTAACTGTGCCTTGGCGCTGTCTGGGCTATTGGCAGCGTTGGATGGTCGTATGTAATATCAAGTCTCTATTGGACACGGACAAAAACAGACAAACTAGTTGTATTTTGATACAATGTCAAATTAATAGGTTTCAATTGCCAAAGGATCTTGCACGGATAGAAGAAATCCACCGGCCAAAACAGTAGATCGTAGTACTTCAAGCACTCTGACAGCATAAACGAGATATTACTGGGCGAAAGCCGTACCTCTATTTGTACGGAATCTGTTAGCGATATGCCGTCTGGCAATGGCCCAAAAAAAAAGGCAAAAAAGAAAGCGCTAGAACGGTTCATGTGGTTGTAGGCGAATCACGAAAATGAGACAAATTTGGGGTCCCTTGGCCGGCCGTCAGGTCCGATGTCGTTCCTTGCAAATCGTTGCTCTGTAAAGATCCGCCGTGCTTCATCAAAATTGACCTTTCGACTCTTCATAATCTTGATCACTTCGGTCTTTGCTCGTTGATCCAAGCCAGCCCTCGAATCCCCGTCTGCAAGATTGGCAGTAATGTCGAATTGTGACGAGCTCAGGCCAGCCTCGAGATCGGCGGTAAAACTTGAGGGAAGGCGCTGATAGAGATAATCAGGTACTTGGACTAATGGCATCCACCGTGACCGAGTGAGGTATAACGCTATAGTGAAATTAGAACGAATCCAGTATGGATGATTGATTTGTTCCCTTTAAAGTTGGAAATATACTCGACCTACCTGTTCCACCGATGATAACCGAAAAGAGTAGGAAATAGAAGAGAATGTAGGTCATGATGATGAGTGATACCAGTCAAGATTCCGGCGTGTAATAGTAATGTTGTATAGAGCTTTGCGATATTGCGAAGGAGAGGGTTGGCGCTCCTGAAAGTATTTTGCCGAAGCAGAACTAAGAGATGGTGTGTCCCGTCAGACAGTAAGCCGCGATGAAGAAGGCATAGGAAGATTTAGAGTGGTTGTCACTAGAAAGGAGAGTCCTGGAGGGGGCAACGTCAGCATCCCGTTCATATTATTGGCAGCCTGTGAGGTCGCCGGAAGCTGTCAATTATGCCTTATTTAACAGGCAACAAGGCATACAGGCATTCAAGAATATCGATATTGCGGTATTAAGGCACCAAGGCAGCAAGACTATTCCTAAAGTAGCGGCCTTAGCGAGACCCCGTCCAATCCGAGGTCTTGGCATTCGAGACACACACAATTTGATCGACGTGAGGACGGTTTTGATAGCGATTTCGATCTTCCAATTCTCCAACTCAACATCCCCTCTCATCACAATGGCCTCGAACATCTCCAACGATCTGGTCTGGCAGATCACCCGTACGTCCGACCCTCCGCGTTTTTCCTTTTCGACCATTCATATCAAAGCTTTTGGAAACCGAACTCTAGCTCATCAATATTGGAATAGGCAACCAGAACGCCTTCCTGGTTAACCGCAACTCCGGCGGCGGTTTCCAGTTCTCCCGGGACCCCCTGAACCTGCTGAACAAGCACTCCTACAAGGTACGGGCCTCGGGGATTAGACGGAATGGGTGATCCTCTCCGGGAATGCATGGCTAACGAAGGTCTCTTTTGGCGCATTATAGTATGCTGGTTATGCCAACAACAAGGTAATTATGCTCTATACTGCTGGTGCTTTCTTTTCTATTCTTATCATTTGGCGCTAACTATTCTACCTTCAGGCTGTCGGTGTCCAGGCTACTGAGAACGGTGTCGCCGTGACCACCAAGAAGCCCAGCAACCCCCAGCAGCCCGCTCAGAACTTGGTCACTGTGACTTACGGTCCCAGCACCTCCAACCGCAAGTAAGCGGAGCCCGATTCATTATTATTTAAGACACATGGTGTATGTCGCTTTCGCGACCCAGTGCTGATCTTTATCTACTCTCTAGGATCTACAAGGGTGTCGCCGACAAGACCGCCAAGAACAACTACCGTGCTGATCTCCGTGAGGAGGCCGTCGCCCGTGTCAGCGCCGTTCGCCGCTCCCAGCTTCCCAAGAAGGATACTCCTGCCCAGAAGCCCCGTGGCTCCAAGGCCCGCAAGGCCGAAGAGTCTGAGTAAATTCGTCTCGAGATGAGGCTGAATTGCTGAATTGTTGACCATGAAGGATCGGGGATTTGGGGAGGAGACTTGATAGGCGTATGTAAAACGCCATGCTGGGACTTGGAAACCATGAGCCAATGTAATCTAGCAGTCTTCAAGGGCAGAAAAGAAAAATCAGTGTCCTGTCTGAGACCTTCTAAAAGAGAAAACAGATTTCCCCGGAAAAAGAGGAAAACCAGAACAATTCGGAAAAGAAATCAAGAACACAGTAAAAATTTGATTCACAACCGACTGGTCGGCCCGAGCCACAATGTCCGGTACAACATATATGAGAGAGAATATATATACCTAGGTATATAGTATAATAGTCCGCCTTTTCCCGATATGACAACCCGGTCGGGGAAGTGTGGAACAAATCCATTGTTTAAGGGACGAGAATTGCCGGAGAATCTGGAGAAAGGTCCAGAGCTTGATAATTCTTTATAGAGAAATGTAACATATAATAGTAGAAGATAGTAGAAGATAGTAAACATAGTATAGTAAACATATAGCCAAATTAAGTCAAATAAAGGTGAAATACTTGCTTGTAAATACCTAGGTAGATATGGAATTGAGATAAACCATCGTCACTTCACATGAAATCCCATAAACAACCTTGGAACGCCGTATTCCGGGGTTGCCCCTCTCACCGGGGGGCACTTGCCCCTCTTATAAATCCCCTCCCTCCCTTAAGCTTCTCTCCTCATTTCTCTCCTAACTTCTTTTCTCTCTCTCTCTACACACACACATACACACACATTCATCATGGTCAAGGCTGGTATGTTATTTGGCTGTTTTGTCTATCATTTGCTCATTCGTTATTAGTTGTTCTCGGAGCTGCTGGTGGCATTGGCCAGGTATGCCCTCCTTTCCCAAAACGCTTCTTATGAGCCTCAGCTAATTGATCCTCTAGCCTCTCTCCCTCTTGCTGAAGGCTTGTCCTCTCGTTGATGACCTTGCTCTCTATGATGTTGTCAACACTCCCGGTGTGGCTGCAGATCTCTCTCACATCTCCTCGGTCGCCGTACGTTCACTCCCGAAGCATTGTGAATAACCATGTTAACAAATGGAACTAGAAAATCACTGGTTACCTCCCCAAGGATGATGGACTGAAGCTTGCTCTCACCGGTGCTGACGTTGTTGTCATCCCCGCCGGCATTCCCCGTCAGTAGTTCCGCAAATCGGGGTGTGGTGTTTTGCTAACGCCTTATGGTACCATCTAGGCAAGCCTGGTATGACCCGTGACGACCTTTTCAAGGTTAATGCCGGAATTGTGAAGGGTCTCGTCGAGAGCATCGCCGAGTTTGCCCCCAAGGCTTTCATCCTCGTTATCTCCAACCCTGTGAACTCCACCGTCCCCATCGCCGCCGAGGTCCTCAAGGCTGCCGGTGTCTTCGACCCCAAGCGTCTGTTCGGTGTGACCACCCTGGACGTTGTTCGTGCCGAGACTTTCACCCAGGAGTACTCCGGCGTGAAGAACGCCGCTGATGCCACCGTTCCCGTTATTGGTGGCCACTCTGGCGAGACCATTGTTCCTCTGTTCAGCAAGGTTTCCCCCAGCTTCCAGATCCCCGCTGACCGTTACGATGCTCTTGTTAACCGTATGTGAACCGTTCTTTCTGTGGAAGGCATTTGCTGATATTTCACAGGTGTCCAATTCGGAGGTGACGAGGTCGTCAAGGCCAAGGACGGTGCTGGTTCCGCTACTCTGTCTATGGCCTTCGCCGGCTTCAGGTAGGTTTCACCCGCTAATTCGGAGCTACCATGGTGACTGACAAATACTAGATTCGCTGAGGCTGTCATCAAGGCTTCCAAGGGCGAGAAGGGCATTGTTGAGCCTACTTTCGTCTACCTGCCCGGTGTTGCTGGCGGTGATGATATTGCCAAGGCCACCGGACTTGACTTCTTCTCCACTCCCGTGGAACTCGGTGTACGTCTTCAATTTTCCAGTGTGTTAAGACAACTAACTGACAATGCTCGATCCAGCCCAACGGTGCTGAGAAAGCCATCAACATCCTTGATGGTGTGACCGAGCAGGAGAAGAAGCTCCTCGAGGCCTGCATCAAGGGACTCCAGGGCAACATCGAGAAGGGCGCTGAGTTCGCCAAGAACTCCCCACCAAAGTAAGGCCCCCTTTCCCCCCTGTCCGTTGTGCGCAATGTATATCGGGTAGGTCTCTTTGTGTCAGTAGATTTCTCCCTGGTTTCTCCACGGCTGCGATGACACCGGAAAATAGCAGAGCGTTGCTAATCAATCTTCTCCCGGAAAGATAGGCTTTAAATGTGAGACCACGAGTTTATGAACAATGAGCAGACATGGGGTGTGTACGGTCCGAAATCAGATGGGTAGGTTTGGCACACAAATATAGTTAACCAACCTGCAAATGGAAAGAAGTACAGATTTCACTGTTCATATTTGCGCGTTTTGGGTATCTTGTCTCATGTAGCCGAGAGACTTGGAATCAATCCTTGTAGTAAACTGAAGGACCCACAAGGTCTTTGCAAGATGGGACTGTCATAAGTCATGGAGTAGGCGTAAATTGGAGTGAAAAGGCTAGCCCAGACCCAGGCGCAACCATTTTGACCCTCAAGGCCGAGGCTGGAGAGTTTTGATCTGGAAAGTTGCACCTGGTAGATCGGAGGTCTCAGCCTGCACTGTCGTGTTGATACCCAAATTCGCTAACGCGCCCCGGATGATACCGCAAGGAAACCAGAGGTACTAGGTCAATATATAAGCCCATGATATCCTCATTGATTGAAAATGGGTTGCTTACTGCCTGCGCCATGGATATTGCTTCACTCCGCACCGCCATGCTCATCCTACCAAATGGCCGGAACGCGCTATCGGTCAAAACATAGACTCCCTGTTTTATTGTTGCCATTAGTTTCAAATCTTTGTGCCAATGCAGCTTGTCCCGCATCTCTCCGACATTATTTCTGTCTTGCACATACCCGATGGTTCGTTTTCAAATTATCCACCTGTTTCTTGAATAGGATCGTCCACAGATCCTTGCAGAGAAACTTGATCACGTCGAGGTTATCGGTAAATCTAGGACGGTCTCGGGCGAAGCTATAGATATTGATACAGGTTAGCGCGCCCTAGGTCTGCAAGCGAAAAGCATGTTTACCGCTCCGCAAGGCCTTGCCCAACACGATAACCCAGAGACTCTAGACGAAAGAATGTCGTCTCTCTAACTTCTTCATCTTCAGTTTCCTTTCCCTCGGTTGCAAGTTCCTTTGCCATACGCTCAGCCATTGGCACCAGTTCTATGAGTAGGAAGTCGAAGCATGAGGAGCTGAAGACGCGGGCATTTGGGTCGGTATTTAAAGGGGAAGTTGAATCGAATGACATTATTAAGGGCGAAAGGCGAACAGATCCAAGAGGCGAATGAGCAAGGGATCCGGTTGATGTATGGAATAAAGGCGTGTTGATGGGAAGAGCTCGAAAATGAGAGAGTTGGAGGAAGTTGGGGGCAGTCGGGGAGTCGGGGTGTTTTTGAACCCCCCTCCAAGCCGGAATCCCCTGATACTGGCCTTTTTGATCTGTACGGGAAAATATAGATACATTTTGTGCCTTTTTGAATAAAGTAAAAGAGTAATAGTCAATATATTTCCAGGTTAATTGACTGGTCAAAACTAGAATGATACAATGCCTCTTAGGTACATAGCCACTTGTGATATCTTGAAGACTCCCACCCCCCGCCAGAAACTCCATGGAAATATGCACCAGAAAGAGAAACGACCAACGTTTTTTGGTCGCTTGCGAGCTTGACTAAACTAAGAATCTAAATTCACGGTGGGTACGACCCGCCATTCAAAGGGCTGCTCGCAGGCGGGATATGGTAGTCCTGACGAGAAAAAGCTCGGGATGGCAGACTTGAAGCTGGCCTTTTAGGGGGTGGAACGGGGGACTCTTCATCTTCATCACCGCTCTCAGTAAGGTCGATGACCTGACCAATGGGTCGCTTTTTGCTGGACATGCGCATCGCAGAGGATGGGGTTGATGCCTCTCGTGACTGTGACTGCGCAGGTGTCCGCTCCAGGGCGATATTCGTGGGTCCCGGTTCCTGTTTGACAACGGGCATCCCAGGTTCGCTGATCTCAATCAAGTCGTCGTCGTCGTCATCAGATGCGGGGGTCATCCCTCCCAATTTTGTCGCGTCGGAATCAGTGCGGCTTGACCATACACCGTCGGGTTCAACGGTGACTTGGTCAATTTCAGGTGACGTTGACTGTAGAATATCATCAACGTACCTATACGATCTGTTAGGAAGAGAAACAGATATGTCAAAGGGGACGAGGACTTACTGGTCGACTTGGAGAGATTCGAAGCTAGTCGCCTTGGAACACACAGGGCAGGTCCAAGTTGGAGCTTGCTTTTGTAATTCAAGAAATGAAGATGCATCGAAGCATTGGTTATGTGTGCAAACGATAGAGCGGCAAGGCACCTGGATGCGCAGGGTAGATAGAGGGCATTTAAGTGACATGACGCTTGATGTCGCGACAATGTCCGAGTCATTTGCGCGGTTTTGCACTGCAGATCCGAGTTTAGCATAGTTTAACCCAAGGGAACAGGAGATGTTCTTACTTTCACGTAAGACTTGCTCCTTCGAGATGAGTTTCCGTGTCTTCAACTGCGAGACAAGATCATCAGTCGGATGCTGCTTCACGAGGTTGGCAAGCGCGAAGAATTTCTGTGTAAGACGGAGTTAGTCAATTGGCCTAACAGATGCTCTACCGAACAGGAACGGAACGAGCTTAACCTTTTGCGTCAATGCATAAGTCATGACGATATTGTTTGGGTAGTTGGGCTTTTTGCGAATCCAGTTGGTTACATCTGCAGGCTGTGTAGTCCCCGGTCTATTTTTCAGACCTCTGAGATTGGCTTTGACTTCATCGAGATTTACTTTAAGTTCTACCTGATGTGGGAATGCGATGTCCGACTTGGTGTATTGCGTGAGGCCTGAATCACCGGCGCAATAAACCATCACTCGAAGATTTGAGTCGGTTTGCAGCTTATAGGCAATTTGCTGGGATAACATGACCTTCAGTTCAACACTGTCCCGTGTTTGTTCGCGAACTGGACAAAATTAGATTTAGGTCAACAAGCTTCAAATATATATAGTAACATACCTTTACACTCCACGATTGGGGTCAACGGCTCAAGGATTGTGTAAAATGGACTTTCTTTGAAAACCAAAGGACCTGAAGACTTATGAGCAGCCACAGGGGGTTTCATGAGAGGAGCACTCGGGCCAGAGTATGGGTGAGGTGACATGGAAACCCCGAGCGGTGCAGATCGAGCCTGTGCAGGGGATTGAGAGACAGGCGATGGCTGGTATTGTGGTCTAGTGGGTGATTGATATGGCACAGTATTTGGAAAAGCAGTAGCACGGATGCGCCTGGCTAGAGCATCGAAACTGACAGGGTCAGATTCCGCGAGTGATTGGATTCCTATTTTGCTGGTCAGTGTGTGAATCTTAGGAAGAATGAGCTATGAAACAGATTGAAGAAAGTATTGTAAAGCATGTAGAGGATAGAATGAAAAAGTCATGACAAGAATTAGGGAGAATTGACGAACGTTGAATAATGCGGAACTGGAGGGTTGCCTTCAAGCCGGATACCTGAAGGCCCTCATACCTCAACAAATCTTTCAGTTGTGGATTTGTGAGGGGTTTGATAAAGGCTGTCAGCGTTGCGACCTCTGACGACAGGCTGGTCGACATGGCTGCTTCACAGATAAGAGAAGTGCGAAAGTAATTAAGGTGGGCTTGGTTCAGGGTTCCTCGAAAGACAAGGGTCCGATTCAGCCAGACCAATTATAAGGGCACTGCATCGATACATTTCTTGACTGGAGTGAAATGTGAGGGAAAGGCCACAAACCCCAGTCACAAAAGGGTGAGGTCAAGTCGACCCTCGGAGGTGAACCTTGGAAGTGCCCACAGTCTCCGGATGACATAAGACGAGCCTATCGGAAAAAAAAAGTTGATTGTGTTATCAGTTGACCATTTTAATTCCCACCCGACATCAGTTCATCAGGTTTTAACCTTCTTGACGTATATCCTGAAATCCTGATACTTTATTTACCCTGCTCCCTTCCTCCTGTCTTTCATTCTTTCATACAATGGCGAAAAGTGTCCGAGCCAGTGTTTCTAAGCGCAACAGAGCCAATCTGCGCAAGAAGGTCTTTGGCCCACTGGTCGATGCCAGAACCGAAAGACTCGCTGCCAAACTACAGGAGCTTGCGTCACAGCCACGACCTGAAGCCCCTGTGAAATCAAAGATGGACCTAGGTGAAGATGAGGCTGGTATGTATACTACTATGATCATTCTTTAATGATACTGACTGACCTCGTATTCTCTATTAGCCGAAGTAGCCAAGGCCCAGACTGGTGACAGCGAAGGTTAGTCTATAGCAATTCATCTTTTGAATGACACCTTTTCCCCCCTTTAAGTTACAGAACGCTTACCCACCCATCCAACACAGAAATGGATATCGACACAATTAAGAGCTCCAAGAAGAAGCAGGCACGTGTGCAAAAGCGCAACCAGAAGCCTCGCAACTCGATTGTTTTCCAAAAGCGTCTATCTACAACCAAGAAGGGTCCCAACAGGAAGTGAGGCGATGCTAAGTGAGGGGCAATGAATGGATTATTTGACGAGATGGTGTGACAGAGAACAAAAAGGCGTTTGGGAGTCCACAATTCCACCTGCGATTCACGTACATATGTTTCATAGTCTGTGCCTGATATACCATACCTTTAAAGGCTTGAGGTACTACTTGGATTTTGCTAGAAACAGAATAACCCTGTGGCCCCGGGCGGGGGGGGGGAAG